>JAUTDX010003281.1:0-46660 GCA_030844895.1 Ambrosia x helenae | reverse complement strand
GCTCTACATTTTAATAAACAAATTAAGTGTTGTTATAAATGTATTATATTATAGTGACTATCCACATTTCCAACTCCATTTACATTTATATTTGTATTAATGTTATAGCCTATATATGGTGGCTCTTGTATTTGATCTAAGACACATCAATAAGAATGAATCATCCCATTCTCTATTCTCTCTAATCCATGTTCTTATGATACATATATCTTGCATGTTAGTTAGTAGGCCGTTGTTATACAACACGTTATCAGCACGAAAGTGCTCTGTTCAAAAGCATTGATTTTCTATAGCCACCATCAAAACAACCTATATTCCAAGTAACCTCTATTTGTTCTTTTATGTCGGATCATGAAGATGAATATGGCTGGAGAAGCAATGGAGGCACCTGTGTTGGATGGCACTACGATGATGGAGAAAGCTAGTGTCATGGCTGATTTGTATGAAACAGGCGATTATGTCAATGGTCGGAATTCAGGTAACAATTATATTTTGTTAATCAAATACGTTCTATTAAATCATATCGTACACCTTAATCAAAAGGATTGGTCAAATCGATTTTCCGGCCCACTGCAACTAAATTATGACAACATGACTTGGTAGGTTGTGGCGTTTCATTCATATGTCTATACCCCTACCCGTATCTTTTATTAAATTATTTATAAATTAATTCATTTAAATGCCATATTATTAATTGAATCTAAACTGGCTACCTGTTAATATTAATAAAGTTATGTATTAACAAACTGAAAGTTTTGAGTAAACCAATGAGTTTAAAACAAGTAACTGAAATGGTTAGTTTGAAAATTGTTTATGACCTGTCGATTGGTTAACATAGGTTGTTAGAATTATAATTATTATTTTTGATTCTATATTTTATCAAGAAATTTAGCTATACTTTTGAAGTATATATAAATAAAAATAAAAACAATCAAAGTCATAATTTGGGTATGAATCCAATTTATATTGTGCCACCAAACTTTTATTTAGATAATCATGACGATCTGATTAAGTTTATATTTTAAATAGGGGTCTTAACTATTTCAATATTATTCAAAATTCGTAAATAGCGGAATTAATATCATTCATAATTCCCTCAAAGTTTGACCAACTTTGGACCTTTATCAAATCTTTGGATACAATACTAACATTATGATAAAATGATTTTGGCGTGGCAAAGACATGATGAATTTACACTAAAATAGGTTACCATTTTATAAAATCTTCTGAACATTTGCACTATGACCAATTATATTATTTGAACTCCCTTTGTTTTAATGATATGAGATATTTGGGTTTGTGCTTTATTTATTTGGAGAACTTTGGTTGTCGTTTCGTGTTTCGTTACAACCATTGAAAAGAAGTATAAAAGAGGAGTTATGATAGAATTTAAGCTTTTACGTTGATCACATCAAAATGTATTTTATTTTCACGATATTGAATTCATATGATCTTTATAGTGTCTAATCTTGAAAAATATCTTTAAAATATTGGTTATTTTTCGTCTAATAATATAGATATGAAATTGGTTGGTATTTCTTATTTCATTTCGGGGTGGTTTTTACTCCAAATAATAAAATCTTTTTCCCTAAACTAATAAAGATTTTTATATAATTATTTCGAAGGATGTAATAAGTATGAGTATATTGGGATTTTGATTTTCTCACTTGCATCCATTTGATGAATATTACCATGTTAAAGGAAAACGAAAATCAAAGAGAACATTATGGTATATTGTCACAAGTTATACGATTGAATTGTGATGAGGAGATTATTTATACAAGTTGATTAGAACAGTTTCCATTGTCATATCTCATATATGTTCTTGAAGTAGAAGATTATTAAAGAATATATAAAGTTTGAAACGACCACCATGAAAAAGTGGTGTAGTTCTCATCCATTCCCTGAAGTGAATATGATGAAAAATGATCGGTATAAAGGTTAAAGATCATGTACATAACTAAGGAAGTTGTAATGATTCCACCATGAAAGTTTTGTGGTTATAATCCATTCCCTTAGTGAATGTGATGATATAATGATTCGTGTAAAGTTCATGATCACGGTGGTTAAGAAAATGATTATGATGCTCAAGTTAATGAGATCAAATAAGTTAATATTGTGATAATTATACAATGATCGGTATAAAAAGTCATGATAATTTTGAAGTAACCATATCATTAAGAGAGTATGAAAAGTTTGAAATCATATCATATTCTTGTGATCGAGTAAAGGTAATGATCATGGAGATAATTGAGAAATTGTAATGATGAGATCGACCATTTGGAATTGTAATGATGATGTCATGTTAATAATGAGATGATGGTCATAATGTGATCAACCATCAAAGATTATAATAATAAGAATGGCCGCAACAAGTGAAAAAATTTGAAAATAGTTATATGAGAACAAAGTAAACGAAAAAGTGATATAACTTGATAGTTTGAATGAGAATACACCGTTCTCTCGTGTTCTCTATTTGTATTATACAAACATAAGTGCACATAACATACAAGTGCAAGTAATACATTCGATCATAAACTAGAAGTTTAGTTTATGGATCATAATTATTTAATTAGTTGGCATGACCGGTAAGACCACACCGAGTCAATGATGATGTGAACATAAAGAAGAACTTAAAGATTCTTCAATCTGATGCATAGCATGTAATGTTTGCTCTTAAGCAAAATTATATATTTGCCATATAAAGTAGGGTGAGTATCACTATATATTTTGGAATTGATTAAAGGATACGCATATCCTAACATGATACCATTTAGTATTTAAAATCGATGCATCGTCTAAATGGTTATCAAGTTCGCAACCTGAAGTTTGCGTGATTTATGACTTAGCTAATAAGATAGCAAGCATATTATTCCAGAGTGGCATGTTTATTTTGGTTATAATTGTGAATTTAATTCTCAAGTTAGTAATGATAATTAGAATACGTGTTTTGGTGAGAAAAATCATGAGAGCAAAAGTACATGTTTATATATAAGTACATGTGGTCATACATGACTAATAGTAATCCACATCAAGCCAGCAAGTTATTTAACATTTCCCCATTATAATTGGTTTTCGGTCAGGAACCAAACATTTCCAATCTATTGTTTTGATGTGCGATATATTTTGCAATTGATCCACCACAATGCACAAAAGATGGGACTTCAAAGAATGTTGAGAATATATGTTGGATAACAATAAGTATTGATAACCACGTACTTAGAGTCGTTAAAGGTGTGATTTGATTGATTGATTGATTTTTATTTTAACAATCAATATTTCCAACATGAGGGGGAGATAAGCAGCAGTTGAAAAGATGAAATGAATTATCAGTTGATCCTCAAATTAATAAGTGTGAACTGAAAGTACAAAGGATAATTCATTTACAAGAATAAATTGATTACCAGATGTATTCACTGACCTAAATATAGTGGCTAGCTAAGTCACATGTATCAACTGCTAGTGCTCCAATTGAATTAGTGTCCCAGAAAGGGCAACCATACATTGGTGATATGTCTATGGCATGCCTGAAGCATGGTAGTCTAGTCGGTTCCAAGAATAAAAATCCTCGAAATTGGAGCAAGTAAGAAAGATGGTCAAGTCGAGGTGATAGTAAAAAGGTCTCCTGAAGAGACATTAGACATGATGGTTCCAGAAGAACCTCAGGTACCTGAAAATAAAGAGATCTCGTTATATAGTATCATGTCTACGAAATGCAGGAATCGAAATAAAATCGACGTCGTTATAAATTTTATGTAATGTAGCGCTTAAAATGAGGATCAAGATTTAAGATCTGCCTATGAATGAATACAAAGAAATGATTGGCCAAAATGGAAAGACGCAAATGCGGCAGAGTTGAATTCTCTATTGAAAAGAAAAGTTTTGGACCAGTAGTCCATACAACAAAAGTTGTAAAACATATAGATACGAAAAAGGTCTTTTGTGCGAATCAACGTTTTAAAAGAAAATGATATAAGGTAAAATTGGTGGCACAAGAATTTCGCAAAGACCCATAATTGATTATGAGGAGACGCATTCTCTAGTGGTGGATACAATGATTTTTCATTATGTTATTAGTCTGGTAATGCAAAGAGAGAATTGAAATGCGTCTAATAAATATCATGATTTACTTGACACTGAAAGTTTACATGAAAATACCTGATGAAGGATTTAATGTGTCAAAATCTTGTAACGTAAGTTCTCGAGAACGTTATGATCAGAATAAATAGATTCAATTCTGAGTTATGTTTGTTATATGATTGAATTGAATATAAGTGGAACTTCTCATGAGTATCCTAAAGCAACTGAGTGCTTAAAAGGTAATATGAAACATCGTAGGATGTGATTATTGTGCACCAATACACCACAGGTTATAAACTGAACCTGGTGATTATGGTACTTTAATGTATAAGAATTGTACAATATATATTGGAGAAATAGATGTATTGTTCTTCAATTGAAGAGTTAATGCACTTGCGTAATTGGTCAAGATGGAAAAGTTCTTGATGGATTGATGATGCCTGCAACATTGATATCAATACCTTAAGAAGTATTATGTAAAGGTAATATAATATGTATGGACTAAATAAGGGGGTTGAGTGTTATAAAACTCATGAGATATCCCAATAAAGAGCAACATAAGTTTGATTGTATTATCCAGCTTGTATCAAAAGTTTTCTTTTAAAAGTTCACTCGCAGTTTACAGTGATAATGTCTGAGCATTATCGAGAGACTCTGTAGAACTTTTAAAAGGGGGATTTTTGAAAGTCCTTGACATAGTGCACTTGTTGCTTGACCTATAATTCGAGTATATATGATATGTTTACCAATCCATCAAAGTATATCTTGAAAAGATGGTGGTACATTTTACAATGGACATAACTCATATTTAAAGTGCATTAAAGGTTGTCCAATTACTTGATATGGAAAATTATTCATTTCTTCTCCTCCCAAAGTAGAGATTTTCACTCTAGAAGTACCATAGTTAAATATATATGGACATTAGTATATGTCTTGCTAATTATGCATGATTATTATATTTTTCACGTGGAACTTATTATCATAATATAGTCTATGTCAAGCGAGGAGACACCGAAATGAGTTAAAACAAATACTTTGTATGAGCGATATTTGATTATATTTCACTAACCCATGCAAACAAGTTTGGTTAGTCTTGTAGATGCAGGGAATATAACACATCACATTTGTTGATCTTGTGACATTTATTTACGAGAGGAGGCAACATTAGTTAAACTTAAAGAATTGCACTTACGAGAGCAGAGACTAAAATTCTGGAATGAAGATCATACATCAATGATTCAACTTAAAGATTTTCACGTCAAGTGATCAAGAACGCAAATATTTTACTACAAAACTTTGAGCAACTTTCTTAGAAGATCGACACCATCATTCAAATGATACATATTAAAATGAGGGGGAGTATTCGACACGTTGCACTCTTTTTCCCTTCACTAAGTTTTGTCCCATCGGGTTTTCTTAGTAAGGTTTTTAATGAGGCAACATACCTGATCCAGAAGTATCAGGAAGAGTAATACGCCCTGCACTCTTTTTCCCTTAGCTGAGGTTTTGTCCCACTGGGTTTTCCTGGCAAGGTTTTTAACGAGGCAGCATCACCAAGCGTATACTAATTATTTTGTTTATCACGTGGATAGTCAAGGGGGAGTGTTATAAATGTATTATATTTATAGTGACTATCCACATTTCCAACTCCATTTACATTTATATTTGTATTAATGTTATAGCCTATATATGGTGGCTCTTGTATTTGATTTAAGATACATCAATAAGAATGAATCATCTCATTCTCTATTCTCTCTAATCCATGTTCTTATGATACATATATCTTGCATGTTAGTTTGTAGGCCGCTGTGTTATACAACAAGGTCTATATAAAAATGGAAGAAAAACAAAATACTTTTAATGATCGGTATCCGGTGCTTTCACTTAATTGAGATGTTTGTCCTCCATACGTCTCGTTAATCATGTCGCGGGGCAACTTTAGTGATATTAATTATTCCACAAGTGACAAGTCTATTCTTGATGTGACAATTAGTTTTTGGATAAAAGTAGAGATAAAGGGTTTTAGCATTTTACCCAAGTCTAATGGTAATTTAATATTAGTGGAAGCTTTCATAAACATTTTGTAATATTTCTATTTTGTAATATAAGTCGTCAAAGTTGCGGTGTAAAGATGTCTATACGACTTGATTAATATAACCAACATATGTTCACATTATATTTAACTAGCTTTTATCCTGAGAGTGTCCGGGGTTGAAATATTTAATATAATATAATAAAATATCTAATATGACAACATAATTAATTATTTGTCAATACATGATTAATGAATAATAATAATAATAATATCATTATTTATTTTAAACAAATTTCTGCCATAAGTTATTATATTCAAATATCAAAAAAAAGGAATCTCTGCCTATGAAGTTATATTTATCGTTTGTGATTTATTAGTAGAGTAAAATATATTTGAAAACAAAACCCCACAAAAATATAGTTGTTTTTTTCTCCGTTTTTTTTAGATAGCACTATGATACTCGTTGGAAAGATAATAAAACGCTCGTTAATTTGGTGTAATTTTTTTTTAAAAAATCTCGTATATAAAAGATATTAACGTTTAAAAGTTATGGGAGAAAACATTAGAGAGAAAATTTAATTTTGTTTTTAAATTCTTATCTTTTCCTAAAATAATTATAACATATATAGATTTATTAAAAAAATTCAAAAATTAAAAAATCCTACATGATTGCCACATGACACATTCCAAGGAGGGGTTGAGGCCTCCATTGAATGCCACATCATCAAAGTTTAATTCTTTTATTATAAGTTATTATAGATTATAGATTAATATATAATAAAAAGTTTCTTAATTGTGTACGTGTGTGCCCACGCACATATATTACATATAACAAAATAAAAAATTATAAAATGTAGACAAACTCGGTAAAGTATCGGTTGGAAAAACACGTAACTTTTTTAAACATAACAGTTGTTTTTTTTTTTTTGTTTGGTTGACAAGTGCATTAGAGGCCACCAAGTTGCAAGTGTATACACATAATACTTGTTTTGTTACATAAAACTGAAGTATTTCATATGAATGAAAAAGAAATTAGAAACGCTTCGTATATAACTTCAATTATTAAGATTAATGCAATGATAGTTCCCTCATTAATAGGAGGTTTTTTTTTCTTTCTTTTTTTTTAACTGTGATCTTTCATTCAAAACAAAGGCCACGTCCTCAAAGAGAGGACCGTCACAAGAAAATTACAACATATAAAGGGGGTATTTAACCCAATCAAACCATTGAATAGACGTATACAAAGATCGACTCTTTAACCATAGAAAAGAAAAAAGACTTGATCGTGTATTGTGTATTATAAGAGGAAATTCAGAGTTTTTCTCAAAATGGTGTATTTAAACTAAATAGGTGTATTAATACGCGCGTTGCGCGTTTTTTCACATGACGCGTTAATACGGATTTTGGTAACCGACAAAGGCATAGAGACTAACCTTAGACAATGAGAAAATACAAAAGTTGGCAGCAGCTACGCGAAGAATACCAGGAATCTTCCGCGGTCCGCGGAACATGGTGGAGATGGCGCACGGTAGATGGGGTCGGTGGCCGGCCTGTGTTAAGTTAGAGTGAAGCAGCTATTCATTTCGTGGTCGTTAAATATATAGATGATAAACGGACAAAAACCGAAACCCGTGCGAAATCGAGTAAAAAACGCATTATGTCGGGGGCCCAAAACGACAAAAAATAAACTTAATAAAAAAGTTGGTGGCCAAAACGGGGAAAAAAACTTAAACAAAAAGTAAAAAAAAAAACATTGTGTGGCCAAAATGAGAAAAAAAAACTTAGCAAAAAAATTTGGTGGTTAAAATGAGAAAAAAAAAGTTAACCAAAAAAGCAAAAAAAATGTAGGGCCAAAATGAAAAAAAAAAAACTTATAAAAAAGTTGGTGGCCAAAACGTGGAAAAAAAAACATAATAAAAAAGTTGGTGGCCAAAACGGGGAAAAAAACTTTAACAAAAAGTAAAAAAAACATTGTGTGGCCAAAATGAGGGAAAAAAAAACTTAACAAAAAATTTGGTGGTCAAAATTAGAAAAAAAAAAGTTAACAAAAAAGCAAAAAAAAAAATTGTGACAAAAATGAAAAAACCTAAAAACTACACTATTTAAATCTAAGCTCTATCTATATATATAAAAGAAAGCATATATGCCCATTGAGAGTGCCACGTGCTTAATAATTGAGTGTTTTTGGTGTTTTTGATTATTTTTCTAAATTTATCTCTCTATCTCTTAATTTCTCAATTACTAAAATTAAATTGAGTTATTTTAGGAAAAAAGAATTTAAAAATAAATTTAAATTTCTCTCTCTTATCTTCCTCCCATAATTTTTAAACATAAATATCTTTTATATTCGAGATTTTTTAAATAAAAAAATTACACCAAATTAACGAGCCGTTTTATTATCTTTCCAACGAGTACCATAGTGCTATATAAAAACGAAAAAAAAACGACTATTTTTTGTGGGGTTATATTCATACAGAAAAAAACACAAAGTGTTCAGGTTATTCATTAATCAAATTGTAACATATTTTATTTACGTGAAGATGATTATATGTTGAAGGTTATCCTTTTAATACTTTATTATGTTTAATATGGTTTAATGCTTTTTTTTTTTTTAACTTTTTAAAATAAATGTTTTTTTAACTAAGATTGATTATGTTTAAGTTATTTACTCTTTTCGTGATTTGAGTTTTCTTTCTTTTTTTTTTATCATTTTTATTTAAATCATATTAAATTTTTCAACCCCGGGACCTTCCCGGGGTAATCGGCTAGTTATATATATAATAATGACATCATACCATTTGAGACGGTGTATTGTGTATTATAAACACG
Organism: Ambrosia x helenae; assembly: GCA_030844895.1. Lineage (NCBI taxonomy): Eukaryota > Viridiplantae > Streptophyta > Magnoliopsida > Asterales > Asteraceae > Ambrosia > Ambrosia x helenae. The sequence continues at coordinate 37,716 of JAUTDX010003281.1, read as the reverse complement.
CATACATTAATGAATATAAAGATCACTATTTTTTATGAATCACTCATGTACATGTGGTGCCATTGTGTTATGTCCTGTGTTTTTCCAGGCTATATTCGCTATGTCCATAAAATATATGCCTACGCATGCATATGTGATTATTTAATTGTACCGTAAAAAGATTTAGGAAAAATCAAAGCCACGTGTGTTCCTAGTTTTTAACAGTAATATCTAAATTTTCTTAGATAAGTACACCACACTTGCTCTAAGCAAGAGATTAAACTCTCAGTTCTTTTTATTTTAGAGTATACCACTTAACACTAAGATGATAAAATGTCCCCTTAGGAGGGAGGAGTGCAAAGGTGTGGGTATTAGCTTGGAGGGCTGCGCTTGGGAGGCTTCCATCCAGGTCTGCACTTCTCAGGCGGCATGTGAATGTGAGCTCAAGTTTGTGTCCGATTTGTGGGATTTTGAGGAAACAATTGAACATCTCTTCGTATCATGTGGATTGGCGCAATCGATTTGTCAACTAATTTCACAATGGTGCAAGGTTACAAATGTCTTTGCCTTTGATTTTTGTGATCTTCTTACCTTACACGAGTATTATGTGGGTAACATGAAAATAAAGAAGGCGTTTTATGCGGGTTTGTTTGACGGCGATATGGTGTATGTGGAAGAATAGGAACGAGGTGGTTTTCAGTCAAAAACAAGGATCTCTTCAACAACTAATAGGGCGAGATAAAAGCGAGAAGTCATCTATGGGTGAAAAGGAGGGCGAAGCAACATGATTTGGATTGGGTGAAATGGCGAAGTTTTAATCTATCAAATGTTCTTTAGTTAGTGCTATTGTTACTTGTTCTAGGCATCTTAGTAGCTTTTGGTGATAACTTTTGATATGTGTATCGGGTGGTTTTTGCTAGTAACCCGGTAGCATTGGTGATTAAATAAAGTTTTGTTGGCCGTTCAAAAAAAGAGGGAGGAGGGCGCCACCTCATTCAAACCAACTCCAACCCAAATTAAATGTAAAAGGTAGGGAGAGAGCGCACCAATCTAGTTAAACTCAGTATCTATTTCAATTCACCATCCAACAAACACCATCTTGGAACCCATCATCCATCTAGCACTGGTTAATATATCCGGAACTGACCACGCTGCCCAAACCAATGGTGGTTGTGATAGTGTTCCCATAGTACCCGGGTGAACCCGTGGCTTCTTCCATAGATGCCATGTCCACCCTTACGTTTGTTAACTAGAAATGTGATTTGCATTACTTAACCTGAAAGTAAACAAAAAAGGGGAAACAAAAAGAGTGCCGTCATGTATATACCCTAGGAAGAGAAACCACGTTTTGATAATTACTAGGGCCAGTTCACACGATTGCCAATTATTAAATAAAACGTGTTCCTTTAGAAAAAGTTGTATACCTTTATGGGCCGGTGTCTCAAAGATAAAATTGAATTTTGACATGTAATTTTTGCACAAGAGTCATCTTTGTAATTTCTAAATTTGAAATTGTTCAACATATTAAACAAAATATGTAAATTTTAAAGATTACTAATATATTCAACCTTAATTTAATAATTATATGATGAAAGTAGTAACGTAAACTTGAGCATAAATAATAATATACATTTCTAACCACAGATAATCTTTAGACACGGTATACATTTCAAGCGGGCCGAAAGTCACATGACCTTTAAAACGGTGGGGACGGATTCAATGCGCATAAAATTTCCGGATGCAAATGCATAAAATTACACTACGGAGCAAAGAAACAGCAAGGACCGGGCCCCAACCATCTTTCGCCCATGGCTTCAAAGGTGTTCCATACTATCCGAACCTCTTTGACCTATTCCATTTCCAACATCTGGGCCTAATAAAATAACTCCATTAAAACTTTTAAAAGAAACCTGATTTAGACAAGCCAAGGGTTGTTTACAATTACAAAAATAGCCCCAAAGGATAGGAAGGGTCATCATATAGATTATCATAGATATTTTTAAACATTGGGTCAATTTCTTTGTACTTGTCGCCAATCTTGAAGAGAACCTGAAAACCGGTTCTTTAAAACCAATGGACCCTCACATTTGATATCAAACAGAATATTGTAAAATATCATTTAATAATGCATAATAACATTACAAGACTTATTTCAAATCATCATTATTAAAAAAAACACATTTTCCAAACTTTACACGACACTATACTTACATTTCCTTCTAAATCCACGTATAAATCCACTCCAACTAATTATTCTGACATTTTTACCCCTCTTTTCCTACCTCTAAAACTACTAATTCTTATGTTATAGACAGCTTCTTTTTTACAAACGAAAGGGTAATAACGGCATTTCCCACAGAGGAAGTGGGAGAGGGTGCACTTCATAAACGTATCAAACTAAAAGGACCTTTTAGTAATTAAACAAAAGTGTAGGTGGTTGTTTTTTTAGACTTCTATGATTAGTCCTCCCAATGGTGCTCTATGTGGAATCCCTTTCCTCCTTTTCACCACCCTAAGACCACCGGCAATTGGCGGTGGAGTCGACGGAGTAAAGTTACTCAACCGCCGTCCATGTCTGTTACTACTATACGAATCCTCCGAATCCGATACCGCCATTTCATGATTACTCTGCGGCGAAATCCTCCTCTTCCGTTCGTAGTTTTTCGATGTTCCAACAATCTACAATGATCAGATGTTAGACTAATCTTGTGTAAGTTTAGGTAAAAAATAATTGAGTTACAAAGTTCGTGTGTAAAATTGACCGAGTTACAAAAGTTCGTGTAAAAAGTGACAATTCATGTAAAAAATGACGAGTTTCAAAAGTTCGTGTAACAAGTGACAATTCATGTAAAAAATGACCGAGTTACAAAAGTTCGTGTAAAAAGTGACAATTCATGTTAAAAATGATCGAGTTACAAAAGTTTGTGTAAAAAATGACTGAGTTACAAAAGTCCGTGTAAATAAGTGACAATTCATGTAAAAAATGATCGAGTTATAAAAGTTCGTGTAAAAAGTGACCGAGTTATGAATTAAAGGCCTATGGATTACAAAGTTTTTATCCTTAAAACAAATTAGATTTTTTTTTGGCGATCAACTTGTTAGGCTATTTAATCATTTATAAACTAATGATTTATTTGTACACCTAATTGTACCGAATAATAATAAATAAATAACGAGTTTGATGTCATACGTTTTTTTTTAGTACCTAATTTTAACATCAGAATGTATTTTCTGTGATCATGTTTACAATTTACCTTACAACCTAGTGAGCAGAACCGGAACGAATCGAGAAGGCTGCGTTCGCATACTTCACATGAGTTTCGTAACACCTTTTCCAGGCCTCGGTTGTGGCCGTTCGTTCAGGAACACAACTTTTGCACTGTTGATGACGTACGTCTGTACTGAACTGATATCCAGGTGTTTCTGAATCTCAGAAACCCTAATTACATCATGATATGATGATCTTCGAATCTAATTATGTGATGAGAGATTAACATAATGAAAAAGTATGGAATAACAAAAAAGTAAGTATCAATAGCGAAAAAGATGAATATGAACCTGAATGTAACGGTGGTCCTTATGATGATTGAGACAGAGAGAGCACAAAGGACCGTTCATACAGTCCAAACAGTACATGTTACATTCAGACTTGTGTGAATTTGCATGTGGTTTGCATTGAACAAAAAAGTTTTCACCAAGCATTGGTTTCAACCATGGCGGCCATTTCTTATCGTCTTCGCCGTCAGGTCCTCCAGCGCCCTGCATTACATCAAACAACAATTTAAACACATATAGATTAATAAGAATATAAGATAACGAAATATTTAAATCAACAATTGAATAATTTATTTTTAAAATTGCAACAATGAAAAAAAAAATAAGACAGAAGGCAGACAGACAACAAGGTGTGCTGTTAGCGTTTTTAAAATGTACAAATGAATATTAATAATTGTGAATTTGACGAACCATAATACGACGGTTTTTAGGTTTGAGTTTGCGGACGGCGGTGGAGTTTTGGTCGTCGATCGCCTGGTTAACGGAGGAGGAGAGTGTGATCGGAGGAAAGAGAGGGAGGAGTGAGTGGGTCGTTCTTATCCGCACACATAAAGTCAAGAGTTTGAAACATATGTATAATGGAGTAGACAAATCCCGAACCTAGTGACGAGCCTACATCCGAACCTAATTACCAACATATAACTAAGACTAAAGCTAAGAGACTAACTACTGCAAGGAACCGACCTCCTTCTGTCCTTTTTCATATTCCTTTGTCATGCTCCTTTACACATTACCTTTTTGAATTATTATTTTACATGTTAAAAAAAAATAAAAAAATACATGTAGGACAATGTTATAAAACAAGTTCTTCGAGGTCGAGTACTTCCCGAGTAATCACTACAAGGCAGGTTGCCAAGGACCAAGTAGTCTAGTCCTAGGCCGAGTACTCCACGGGTACTCTCGACTAGGCCGAGAACTCCTCAAGTACTCCCGACTCCGACTAGGGAGCGCCTAGCGACTTTTGCAACATTGATGTAGGGTCACCACTCTTGTGGTGGAGTGACATAGGAAATGATGGGTAGAGCCTATCCTTCTTAAAGTGTCAAGTTCGATCTTTGATGTTACTTGGTTTTACTGATTTTCCACTGTCGTGCCTTCGGGCGGGTGGGGGGGTCAGGTTTCCCTGGAACTGGTGGCTTGGTAGGTTCGGCTACCCAACACTACTTGTAGGCGGGCACCTAAGACATGCCTTCACCCATGAGCGATGGAGTGTTTTTGTAATCAATTGGTTAGTATCCGTATAGTTGGGACATCGTTTGTTGGTAGTTAAAAAAATGCATGTAGGGATAAAATAGTAAATACAGCTAATTGGATGAATAGGTTTATCGGTATTTTTTTTGCGGTAAAAATGAAAGTTATGGGTTAAATCCATAAATAGTTCAAAAAATCCGTAAATAGTTAATAAAAAATATTTTTTTTGGTTATCATAGCAATTGAAATTATAATCAGAAGGGTAACTTTCGGTCTTCATATTTATATGTGTGTGTATGTATATATTTGTTGAATACTGATTACTGAATTTGTTTTTTATTTTCATAAGAAAAAATAATGTCTTGAGCTACAAAGAAGTGAAACGGATAGAAAGACAATAGAGTTGGTTGATGTCTCTTCTTTGATACGATGTCCTTAAAACAACTTTGCCTCTCATGTGTCAAATTTTGGATGCATTGTAGCTTGTAGGGAAGTTCTAAAAAAGAAACTCATGACACATAAATTACTAATTATATAAATTTTATAAGGAATTATGTCTAGGCCTGGGAAGCTGCTAAGATTCTGTCGCTTACAAATGCTCTAGCATGAAATAAAGAATTTTTATTTGTGTCTATGATATGTATTAATTAAATATGCATGTTATGTTACGTATTTTTTTGTAACGCTTTACTTGGAAAATATTCTGTCTCTTGCAAATAAAATAAAAAATTGATGGGAAGTAGTTTGATCATCTGTTGAATTTTGACATTTTATTATACATAACTATGTTAGTGAGTAGTTAAAAAGTAATTATAGTTTTACTATTATGAGGAAAATGGTTAAATAGCATTTCTTCGAGAACTATTTCCTACATTAGATCAGCATTCCGTAACTGAATTTGTCAATGCCACAAGATGAGTTGGCAAATTATTCCTTTCGATTTTCTTGGGATATTTTTTTTTTTTATTAAACTTGTATTCCCTTTAATAGCATTGATGCATATATGTAAAGCCTTCCTTTTGGCAAGCTATACTTATTATATATATATACATTTATCACCCTTTTACGCATCTTTTGTTGTACCATGGTGTACAAGTTACGCTAGCAGGCTACCATCTTCTACATTTTCTTTCCTCACCACTTGCCAACGTTATTCTCTTCCTATTAAAACCCTTTTCCTGAAGCTTCAGGCATCACCACCGCCATGGCTTCAACGGAGCAACATCCCAAGAGGTAACCACCGTTCAATCGATTGCAACCAGCAGCAACACCATGTTTGGGTTTGGGATTTATTTTCGGTGAATCTTCTTTATATGTTTGGCTGGTGAGTTTTAAGTACGTTGGATCTTGGTCGCTTCTTCGTCGGTTTACGATGTATCATACGAACAGGTCCGGGACTGGCATCTGTCCGCTGCCTCCGCCGTTTTGTCTGGTGTTGATACATGGCTAACGTCTTACGCACCACCGCTAGTCGAAAGCCCGCTGTTGATGAGTGGCTTGAGCATCAAAACATCGAAGAGTTTTTGCGGCCTTAAAGGTCCTGTTCGTTATCTTTAACCTTAATTGCTAAAGTAGGTTTTAGATGTTATTTATTTTTGATTTTGGCCCTTACTTTCTGTACCTTAGTTTTGGGATTGGGGATGCAAATTTTTTGTATGCAGAGGTTGAACCTTTCAACCCCTTGGTATTAGTTGATCAAATGCATATAGCTATAAACCTTTAGCAGAGGCTTTCGATGATAATCTCATGTTAGTTTTCCAATAATCTTATTCTTCAAACAGTAGTTAAATTATTTTAATCAAATATTATTTGATAAATAAAGACTTCTATTTCATTTACAGAATTTGCTATTACAATTCAAACACAATTGGTATAATAATTTGTTGTGTGAAGGTAATTCTTTATGTACACATGTCCAACTGCCATTAGTCAAGAAGTTACTTATTTGGCTGCATCGTACGGGCACCAGTGAATGAAAATGATGGTGAACCAACGTAAAGGTGTTTGTATTCAATACTTGATGGAGCCGCTTCAGATGGAAACCCGACAAAGGTATGTCTGCCAAGTTTTATTAGATTTTTATAAGTGAAGCTTAGAAATAGAAATCTGGTGGTTTTAATTGGTGTCCATCTATCAATTACAAAAAAAATAAAAAAGGATTAACTTTCAGAAACTTGGTGGGCTACATTTATTGATGTTTATGTTTGTGATCATCTTCGTTAGGTGCCGTAACAAGTGAGTATCATGTCTTCTTGAGTAAGAGGCACAGGTCCGGCCGTCTATCTTTTCTTCATTGTCAACATTTTTCTCTCTAAATAATGTCTTGCAGTACAAAAAACGAACGGATACATTGGGTCGTTCCCCGTCGCTGGCCATCGGCTTTACAACCGTGTATGGTGGAGGCAGGGCTACAACCTGTGGTGCCTTCTTTCTCTATCTCTGTTGTTCTATGGCTACAACCACCATCTTTATCCATCGACTTATTCTATCAACCTTTGTGACTATTAAAGTTTTGATTTTATTATTATACCAATTAGTAGATTCATCACTCAGATGAGCATGCAAATAATAAGTGTTGTTGGTCAGCTGAGGAGTTGTGGTTCACTAAAAACCAGAAGTCTTATTGGTAGCAGAATCATTCAGGTACTCCACTTGATGAATTTCACATTCATTTATAAATTGGTATTCTAATTTTTGGAAGTCGAGATCATTAGATTTTAAGAATATATATAATCTGATTTTAAAAATAATATAGACAGTCCTACCATGGTTTAAAAAAACGGGTGAGGCGTACGCCTTGAGGTGCGCCTCAAGGCGAAACTCTAAGAAAACGAGTATGAGGCACGCCTTATGGGGTTCGGATTGTACATACGCCTCTAAGGGCTGAGGCGCTAAGAAAATGTGCGCCTCAGGTGTGCCTCGGGTGGTTTAGGGTGTTTTTGATGTGCTTTTTTGGTGTTTTAGACTTTTTGGGTCAATTATTTTATTTTTGATGTGTGTTTTGATGTTTTAGACTTTTCTAGGTCAAGTATTTTATTTTTCACAGATACATAATTTTTATATTTGTTTTTTGATTGCGCCTCGAGCTTACACCTCGGTTCGCCTCGAGGCGTGTTTCCGTTCTTTTAAACTTTGAGTCCTACTTTTTTTTTTGAACGGCATATAGAATCCTACCGCATCTTAAAGGGGAATTTAAAAGCTAAAAACATCTCTATACGAAGGTGCTTTATAAAAGAATTGTATATGAGTTTTTGATTTTGTGCATCTTGCTGCTTTGACTTTTAATGACAAACAAATAATTTTATGCTGGTAATTTTAAGTCGAATAGATTTTAGGATTTTGGGCAGGTTTTTTTTTTGGTGTGTTTGGAGTTGATTTGTTAGTTTACGTTGATGATTCTGAGCCACATGAGATTTCATAACTTTTGAGTTTGATTCATGTTTCCTTCTGTCACATAACTTGGTTAAAAAAATGGTGATCATATGAATAGTTTTTCAGTTGATCTACGACTTCACAAGACTGGCACGTCTTAGTTTTGTTGGTAACATTTCTTACTTTTTATTGTGGGTTTCGTAATTGTTATTGAATGCATAGTTGAAGCATAATATATTCAGTGATGATTTGGTTGTTAAGGCGCGGTTTTCTAAAAAAATAATATACTTGAGTTAGTATTAGTTAATGCTGCTGTCTTATTGTTTACTTGAATTTACTAGATGTGTTATCCATTGAAGTTTTTTATCAACATGACATGGCCGTTTTGAGTTTTGACCCATAGTCCAAACTACTCAAAATTCATTTCTGACCCATTTATTCAATCGTTTTGCCAACTCAAGATGTACGTTTAGCAAGTTCACTAACTTTGGTGTTGTGATGACAGGTTGATCAGGATACACTCTGTCAAGCTTATCTAGGCGCTCATGTAGTCATGTTTGCAGCGGCCATCCACGAATACCAAAAGTTTCATATTCGAAGTGAGTTTCCAGGGAAGCACTCAACTTTTTCTGAAGGAAGCGCTCTTGGATAAAGTAAGTTGTGTTATGTATATACATAATACATCACTTCTAGGAAATAAATATGGCTGCAAGTAAACTTGGTATGAATGTTATAGGGCAATTTGGTGGAAAAGCTGAACCTGGCATTAAACTTTGTGTCACTGGTGGGAAGATTAGCAGTAGACCTAAATCTTTTGGATAGCGTTATTAGAGATTTTCCCGGCATCATGGTTGTCTGTTGTAAGTCTATACTTTATAACATACTTTATGATAACGTATATTGTTTGGGAACAAGTCCGATCAAATAAAATACGTTTTCAATTCAACGTATCAATACTAATCATCTTACATGTTTGAAAATAAGTCGGGTTAATTGTAGCCATACTTTACCATGTTGTGCACGGCGCCGCCGCAACGCGCGGCGGGCACAAAAACTAGTTATATACATTTACAGATGTATATCGAAGATTATTCTAATTAACAAATCCCACGAAGAGACGATGCATGTATGCGTTTGAGATTTAGAGACGAGTGATGTGTGTTTTCATTTATTATACGTGTGTCTATTAACAAAATGCACTGAATTGGATGGATAATCATAGCGCTTGGTACTTACTTTTTTTTCTATGTTTAAAGTTCCTAACCTTGTTAACAAGATGTTGGAAGCATTACATCCTTGTTTTTTATGGGGAGGATGTTTGGACCACCATAAAATCCCTTGGGTTTAAATGGAAGAGTGTTATTGCTGTGAAAGCTAAAGGTGGGTGGGTTTGGGGAGTCTGAGTCTTCACAATAGCATCTCCATCTACATCTTTATAATTACATATCACCACATTTTCTTTCTCATTTTCAATTAAATAACACTTTTTTATAGTTTTATCATTACTTTTCTCTCTCATTCAATCACAACCACTTTCAAATATATTAAAAAAATTATAGAGGATTAGAGGGTGAATAGTGTTTCCTCTAACTATATGGTCTATACTGATGTACATTAATATTTTCTCTCTCTTCCACTTACAACCATTTTATATAATGTTGATAACTCACTCCCATAATATGGAGGTGCCAAAGTGAATCCTCTATTAAGCTATATGGTGTGCCCCCCCTTTCCCCCAACTCCCCCAAGTGCCGCATCAGCGCCACATCATTTCCCCCATTTTCTCCCCCAAAGTTTGGAAATGCCTTCCCCCAATTCCCCAATTCCCCCATCCTTTTTTATTGGATAAAGTTTGATTAAAAAAAAAGAAAAAAAATGGGCCAATCAGGATGCACGGGGAGAAAGGGGAAAATTCCCCCAACTCACCGAAAATTCAACCGGGGGGGGGGGGGGGTGGGGGGGCGGTGTTCCCCCACCTCCCCGATGCCACCTCATCTCCCCGGGTCTCCTCCCCAGATGCACACCATATAGCCTTAAAACTTTGCTTTACAAGTGGCGATGGATATTTGTCAAGTGTGAAAATTCCTTATGGGTTCAATTGTTAAGAAACCTTTATGGTGGCATTGTAGATGATTCAGGTATGTTCGTGACTTCTTCAGGGAATGTGGTGTGGTGGAATATATGTATGGTAGTAAAAACATTACATTTAGATGGAGTTGTTCCCGATTCGGTTATGAAAAAAAAAAGATAGGTAAAGGAGATACAATAGAATTTTGGAATGACGTTTGGTTCGACAAGGTAACTCTGAGGGCGTGATTTCCAAGACTATACATGTTGGACAATGATAAACGTGTAAAAGTAAAGATGGTATTTGTGCTAACAGTATGAAGTGGAATTGAAGAAGGAATATTAGAGGACGTGCTGAAGAAAATCAATTATCGGATTTAGAGGACTTGTTGGTGAGCGTGCAATTTTAGGAGCTTAATGATAAATGGGTGTGGGATTGTTTAAATGATAATGGATTTTCGGTAAAAAAATATTCGTCATTGTATTGATCGGGCTTCTCCTTCAAAGGAAAATCGGGCTACTAGATGGAATAAATACGTTCCTAGAAAAATAAATATTCATGTTTGGATGTTATTGTTGGATTGTCTCCCAGCTCGTTAGAATCTCAGCAAAAGAGGTTTTGAGATACAAAATATTCTTTAGCCATTTTGCGCGAACATGGTGGAATCTTTAGCGCATGTTTTCGGAGATTGTTGTGTTGCTAATAAGGTGTATGTTGGTATTCAAAGGTGGCTTGATGTTTATTTTGGTAATTCTTATCTTACCGTTAATCTATCATCATAGTTGGATACTAAAGCGATGGCTAAAGAGAAGAAAAATGTTTTGGAGCTGGTTTTATTCACAACATGGCGGTGTATCTGAAAATGGATCGAGGAATGAAACTAAAAATGAGAATATGGCGGATTATTCTCTACTGGACTCGATCGTTTCCTTTGTTTTATGGTATTCTAGTATTTATAAAATGTAATATGTCTTGGACAGAGTGGGTGCATAACTCAGTTCTCTGCTTGTAGTCTTTTGCCTTTTCTCAGGCTAGCGGTTTGCTAACCGTGTTGTTTTAATTCAAGTTGCTTTAAAAAAAACTATGTCACAGTTAGGTGTTACTTTTCGACTTTTCGTGGTGGATAAGTTAACACAATTGGATTTCTACAATCATCAAAGCACAATGAATCGAATGTTGAGGCAGCAAAATAATCAAGTATAAGATGTCGAAGGTGTGGGTATTGTGTTTTTTTTTTCAGGTGTAGATCAGTGGAAACCCTTTAACTTGAAACCCCTTTCTTCCAAAGTTTGAATCCATGATTTTTTAATGACAAACTAACATATTCCTTAATGCTCTATTTTATTCACAATGACACGTTAACACTCATCATTTGGAAGGGACAACACCTCAACAAATACCTTGTTATTATTAAGCTACAAGCCCTACATGTATTTAGAAATACAGTTTAGTTTTTGATCAAGTTTTGGATTTAATTATTGATTAACTAACAGACATACAAGTGTTGATTGTTTATTTTGTCGACATATTTACAATTTATCAAACGTACATATGAATGCATAGTTTGACTAATTACCTGATGTTTTCGTTACGATGATTGGGCCATCTGATTTTAGCAATATCCTTCGAATAAAAATACCCTACCATCGATTTGAAGAATGTGTGCCTTTATTCTATAAAGATCTTGTAAAACGAGTGAGAGTGAGAAATATTCTGGATAAGAAGGCGTAAGAAATATCCATGTGGTGTAAAAAATAAAGGATTGTTTATTTGTTTGGTTATACCTTTTATACGGTGTGGTTACATGCCCATATGTAAAATGGGTTTCGATTACGAATTAACAAGGTGCAATTAAACGATAATGATGTTGTTACACGTGCTAAAAAACCTGTGTACATAAATGGATGCAAATACCCCTTATCATGTACATGTATCGCCACCTCATTGTTTCCTACGCTTCTTAGGCGAAAACCATTTTGTACCGGAACCGACTAATACACACCGGTCTGTATGTGTATGTTTGACAATAAATATATGGTTAAATAATGACCTTCACCCTCATTTGCTTTGTTTGTTTCTTGGTTGTCTAGTTAAAAGTTGCCCAAATTGTGGACTTCTTCCTTCGAAAGCAAACTTCGTTTTATTGTCCAAATCAAGCACTTTTTATACGTATGTAAAAGAGAAGGGGCCCTTTATTTTGTATTTAGAGTTTCAAACAAAAGATGTGTTTGAAATGATCAATTCGTCTTACAAGATATATGTCTCGACAAATAGGTGATACATAGCTATGCCAAAATTAATGGTCTAATGGCGTGATGTTCACCCCTTATATAAATGTATAGGTTCGGATCCTTTCAAATGTAATATTAGGTGATATTTAGATATAAAAAGTTATTATTAAAAAAACAATATGTAACAAATTATTTTTAACGAAGGAAGGATATCAAATGGATTAAAATCATACCGGTTATGTCAACTTAGTTTTTTTATATGTTTGTCAAATATTGATTTTTATTTCTATTTAAATTGTGGACTCCTTTGAATGAAATTAAACCAATGTGCACCATATCCAACACGTTTTGACTTATTATTCGAATCATTAGATCTTCCAAAGTACAACATACCTATGTTTATAATAAGTTGTTACAAGGTTCGTAGAATTTGATATTTCATTAAATAAAAAAACCATTACAAATTACATCAAGATAGCAGAATGGCGGGCAACAAGCTGCGCCGCCACCCCTTTCTGAAGGATGATTAGGTGTAAAACTTGGGTATGGCCTTTTGGCGAAACCCACATTAAAATAGTGATTAGAAGATGAAATTGCATGATTGAATGATCATTGCATATTGAGAGTGGATATGGTGATATGGAGGATTCCATACAATATGTTAACTAAGAAAATTGGTGGTTAAAAGAAGATACACACCAAATGTTTGTATAAATGTCTAGTTTAAAAAAAAAAATAGATAAAAAGTTGTATGTTAAGATCTCACAATTTAAGATGTTGAGTGAGAAGTTTGAATGTGCAATAGAACTAATAAATGATATGTTAAAAAGGGATAGTTCATGATTACGACTATTGCCTTATAAGTAGTGCATACAAACATGTAAAAGGTTAGTTTGACTCCTAGAAGTCAAACTAACCCAAACCTAAGTTTGAATGAAACGGGTGTGTGAGAACTTATGATATGAGTTGGTTATTTGACAATGACTAACTTAAATTAATCTTGAGTATAGTGATGTGATCTTGACAAGCTAGGTGGAGGCTTGGAACAAATTGGATCAAACGAATTAAACGGGTCAAGGAATGCTTAATTGAGGCCAAGGTAAGCGACTTATCTTAAATAAGTCTCTTAGAAACAAAAAGGATTGTGTAAACCTTTGTCAATTATGGAATTTGCGTTATTAACAAAGAATGGGTGTTTAAATTTTATAGAGGAATATGAAATATGAGATTCTAGCTTGTAATGGATTAGAATCACCAAAATGAGAGAAAAAAACGGTTAAGTCTGGGTCGAGATGTCTAAATAGATGATTCAGTGTTGTTATAATGGGTCAAGTGAGGTTAATATCACTTAAGTGTTGAAAGGAAAGGCAAATGGGTTAAAAGATGATGTGAACATCAGTCAAACCTGGTACATGATGCTTTCATAATTAAGCATTAAGATTTAAAAGGTTACACGGGCCAAATGGTGTTATGACACCATTTGGATTCCCGGATATTAATATGTGCAAATTAAGGATTTTCACAGGTTGATGACTTGGAACAAAAAAGGGCACGTGATGCCAATTGGTCGTGTGGATGATTCGAATGATATGGAATGCGTCAACGCCACCGGGTAAGTCCGTTGGGTAAAGTAGGACCTTGGGCAGGTAAATGTGGATGAAAACCACCCACATGAAATGTGGGTACCAAATTGGTGAGTCGTTTTTCGTAAGTGTGTCTAATGCGCGCTAATACGCTTAGATGCAATTTAAAATGGTGAATTCATGAAGTTGATGAAATACTAAGTCGGTAAAGGCTTAGAGATTTACTAAGGGCTAAATCTATAAACTGAGTCATAATAAGCTAATCAGACAGTGTTGATTAGAACTTCATTGAATAACGACGCATGAACAATCCCTGGGGTCGTAATGGCAAAGGAATGAGCAGAAGATATTTGCTCAGACCATATTGTTCAGAACAGAGAAAGAATGAGCAGAGGATGTTTGCTCTGACCAAAAGATTGTTCAGATCAGAGAAAGAATGAGCAGAGGATTTTTGCTCAGACCAGAGGATTGTTCAGACCAGAGAAAGAATGAGCAGAGGATATTTGCTCAGACCAGAGGATTGTTCAGACCAGAGAAAGAATGAGCAGAGGATGTTTGCTCGGACTAGAGGATTGTTTAGACCAGAGGAAAAATGAGCAGAGGATGTTTGTTCAGACCAGGGGATTGCTCGGACCAGATGATTTTTTAGACCAGAGGAAAAATGAGTAGAGGATGTTTGCTCAGACCATATGATAGTTAGACTAGAGGAAAAACTGAACAGAGGATATTTCCTCAAACTCTCATGGCTCGTTAGAATTCAGTTTTATTTTATACGGCCATCTGGCCGTAGCTGTGGCGGGTTTTAAACCCAAAATATTTGTTTATTTGTTTTGCAATGGTTTGACCCATTAATCCCAAATACTAATCGTTTATCGTGTGTATTTGCGGTAGGCACGTCTAAGGAGCAGAACCGGACGCGAAACGGACCAAGCATGAAACCGAACACACTTGAGACCAAGATCACTATTGTGAATAAAGATATGATTTTGTCTTCACACGCTGTGTGGGACATTTTAGTAAAACAACAACGATGTTGTGTATATGTAACGTCTGTGGTAGTCAAGCTTAGCGATGTCGAACTATACATAACACGTGCGGATCTTCCAAGGATCCAGGCATGTAAATATGGTTTAAGAATCGTAAAAAAAAATGCTATACTGAGACCAAAACTAAATTAGTTGTTAATTAATTGCTTTAAAAACGGGTTGAGATGTTAGATGTGATATTCTTAAAAGATTAACAAATACTGACATTAGAAAAAAAAAATTAAAAACTTGTTAGGGAGCGTATAAAAACTAATGGGATTTTTTATAGTTAAAAAGTATATTTATAGCCATCCACTAAAAAAGTAAGCATGATTTAAAGTGGCATCTCATGCCCTCTATTGGCCATTATCATCTCTTTTTGAATATTGTTAGTCACACATTATAGCTTTATATCAAGTTCAATTAGGCTATATGGTGTGGAGATAATTTTCTCCAACTTCCTTAAGTGTCAGCGTCACCTTGTTTTTCTCTTTTCATCCCCTAAAGTTTGGAAATGGTTTTCCCCCATTCCCTCTTCCTTTTTTATTATATATAAAGTTTGATTTTAAAAAAATTGGGCCAATGGCAAGCGTCGGTGCAAACGGTGAAAACTTGCCGAAGTCACTAATTTTTTAACGGTGGGGGGGGGGGGGTCCCGATCGGAGATTAGGCCACCTCAGCCCACCGATCACTCTTCCCGAAACCACACCATTAAGTCTTACAAGGGTTGGAATTCAGGGTTTCTTCATACCTTTAGTTTTAGCTTACTTTAGTTAAAAATTTCTAAATTTCATCTAATTAATCAACAATACATATGCAATAGAGAAATTATCTTCAAGAAATTGAAAATCAAACTTATGATGCGTTTACCTGTCCGCAAATGAGAAAAAGAAATATGATAAACACAAAAATGTTCTTTATTATATGGAATAGACTAGAGTCACATATCTTTTTTGTATATTAGCAATGGCGTACCGTGTACCCACAAATTTTCATCAGTGGAGGTTGAAAGCAGGTTGGGTTGAAAAGATTAGGTAAAAACATAATGGTTTACAACGGCCAGACGTATCCAAACATATCTTATGGAGTAACATGTTAAACTTAAAATATAAATTTAGTTGTGAGTATAAACATATAAGATAATGATTTGCAAGAAGATTTTGACAATTATACAATACGGCAGAGTGTTTCTTACAAGGGTGGTTGTTGACTTAACTATGTGTTGCTAAGGGCAGTATGGTAATATAACGTATGGTAGTTGTCTTTCACCAAAGAAATCAACTAAAAGAAACATCGATCATCGATGTGCAAGTTGAACTTTGGACTTGAATGATTCCGAGAAAAAAGAGAACGTTGTTGACTAACACCATTATTGCCATGGCCCATGACCCATTTTAAGTAATTAAGTGACTATATATTCTCTTTTTTAAGGCTAGGGGTGTGAAGATATCAAAAAGGTGATATCTCCATGCCACATAGGATGCCACCTCAATATTTTGTGTCTCAAGCATCTTCAGATATGAGTAGGGTGGGAAGACATCAAAACTCCATGTCTCAAGCATTTATTATTATTATTATTATTTTAATATTAATTTAAATAAGTTTATAAAAGTAACAAATAAACAAAATAATGTTCAAATAAATACTAGATTTAATAAAAAAAATTACAAAGCATCCTAAAATAAAAAAAAATTACATACCATCCTAAAAAAAATTACAAACCATCCTAAAATTACATAAACTTTCGAAAGTAAATACTAGTCGTCGTGTCCGTTGTTACAAATATATTCGATCAAGTCGGAATGAAGATGATGATGGATGTGTTCGTTACGTAACGAGAATTCGGCTGATGTCCCGTAAGCTAGTTGGCGCAATGCTGCTGTGCATTTTTGTAAAGTTGTGAACCCCCGTTTGCCTCTAGCATCGTACCGTAATATGTAAAATACGAGTCACAACTAGCCAAATCATTGGCAAACGTACGAACAATCGACGGCTCATTCGGAACTGGCGCCTAAACATCTCATCCGTATACACCGGTTGATCGGCAAAGTAATCTGCTACTAATCGCTTGTGTGCACCTACACGTATGTTGTAAATAAATATAACTACTGTGGCGATAAAAATTGTAAACATAAAATATTTGCGATATACATTCTAAAAAAATAGTTGTTATATATATATATATATATATATATATATTCGTACAAAAATTATACACTTACCCTCCCGGTCTCTGCTTATGGCCGTTTGCCTAGTTCGACTATGTTAAAAAAGGGTATGTGGAGGAGACCCTCTGGCCCCTGGTATCCATATTGGATACCGATCATCCCACCCCACAAGGGTTATGATCCCGGCAAAATACCTCAAAGTGCTGCCCACAAGATTCGAACTTGTCTCCTCTCATGCCCAACACTTATAATTGGTAGTGGGTACCACTAGGCTATAAGCCCATTGGTAGTTCGACTATGTTAGATATGACATTGTTTGTAAGAAAGTAGTGTGTTTATAAGAAAGTAGAGAGGATTTCGGTATAAGGATGAGATGATTTTGGTTGGTTTTGGTTGATTTTTATTGATTTGTATTTATAAAAATGTTTTTCATTTTTTTTTTTTAAAATAGCTGTTTGGAACTTCAACCCGTACCCAACGTTCGAATTGAAAAAAAAATAAATAAATAAATAAAAGGAAATCACGTGATTGGTGCGTCCTTCTCGTCCCAGGGAAGACGGGGGAAGGTGGGACGGGGGGTAGGGGCGGTGTAGAGACCTTGAGACGGGACAAAAGCTAAGGACGGGAGTGGTGCCCCGTCTACACACCCAACAGTCTAAATATCTATTTTATTAAATTCTGAAGTTAGATATAGAACTTAAGCAAAACTCTCTGAAGACGGCGATTAGGGTTTTCTTCCGAGAATGTCGGATCGTGATCGTTGCAAGAAGGATACTTGGTATGATGTTCCTGTCAAGAAGGGTAGGGGTAATCGACAACAACATCAAGAGAAAGAAAAGGATCATGGAGTTAAATTCTTTGTTTCGAATCTTCCCGAAAGGTGTTCCTCTTCGGATCTGGTTAGGGTTTTGAAAAACTTTGGTGATGTTCAAGGTACGTATATCGCTCGGAAGTATGACCGATTAGGGAAACGATTTGGTTTTGTTACTTTTGTTAGAGGACGGAATATGGAGGATTTAGAAGAGTCTTTGAAAGACGTATAGAGTATAACTGGGTTTGGATATAGGCTATAACCATGTTCGGGTATTGGGTATAACCAGTTTCAGATATTTTCAGTTATAAATCGAGTACTAGTATTGAGCTCAAATTGTATACTCTATCCATATCCTACGGGCAGGACGAGTTTGGTTACCGGTATAAAATACCCGGGTACAAAAAATAACCGATTCCGGGTATTTTTCTTAGGCATTGGTTTTTTTGTGTGCACACAAATATAATAATCTTATAAAGAAAGTGTTTCCGAATAAAAAAGGTCCTAGTTGTAGATCCTCTTCAGCCACCCTAGTAGCCTCACGTGGTTTCATATATACCATGATATAACTTTGGGAGTTGTATAATCTTGGAGAAAAAGGGTGATAGGTTGTGTTAACTTTTAACGAAGGGCGATACAGCCTCCAGCCGAATATAACAAATATCTTAAAGACTAATTAGAATTACCAAATTCAACTAATGAAGTGTCTACTGAAAAAGTATAGTGACATGCCAATTGACAAGCATCACATATTTTACAATGAAAACAACTATAAATAAAAACAACTAAAATGTAACTATCACAATAATACTTTATCAAGTCACCCCCTATTTTTTATATACATTTTTTATTTTTTAAATAAAAAATGTGTATTTTGATCTTTGAAATTTTCTAGAGATAAATGAGTGAGAATAAAGAATCGGTCTTTTTGAGTTGACTGACCCCAACACTCACGGCACGCCACCCGTGACCATTTCACCGTGACGTTGACTCTTAACCCAAACCCTTCTTTTTCAGGTGTTCTCACACAATCACATTCTGTTTTAATAATATTTAATTAATATTATTGGTTTGGTTTATTTGAAAGCCACCACTGAAAACAAATTTAAACTTAAATTCGTTTTCATGTTTACTCCATTTTGTGTTCTTCCACAATACCTGAATATACATACACACAAATACATTACTCAAATTAAAATTAGATAATTTGGCTCCAAGTTGACAACTTGAGATAAATTTAGTAAATAAATTCGGATTGAACCGAAAGCTTAATAACTAACCGTATTTGGTTCGATTTGGATTTTGCAATTTCTCATTTTCATGTGATTTTGGGGTGTAAGCCTTGACCTCGGAAACAATAGCATTTAACCAAATTAAATTATTTTTTTTGAAAGGCTAATTTCTTACACACCTTTTTATACATTTTTTTACATCTTTTTTGCACACCCTTAAAGTTGAACTCCCAACCAAATTAAATTATTTAAAATGTTGTTTCGTCTAAAAGAATGATTAAAGAGGTTGTTGGCATAATCAAACACACGAACCCAATAAATAAGCAAAAAACCTTGTCCATGACAAAAAGACCACAACCTAATTTAATGATACAAACATGTATACATACTTTCACTAGATACATAAAACGTTTAACAAAATATACTGATCCTCTAGAATGAATATTTAGCCTTCTTAGAGCTCACTTACCATCTCGCATAGCTAACACCCCTTTGTAGGGTTAACTTGTTCTTATTTCCTTCGTACATAGGCTTTTTGACAGGTTTTGTTTGATTTTATAAAAAATGTTTAATCATTTATTTTGTGCCAAACTAGCTTGTAACCAAACGATCCAAATCAACCAGCGTGATCGGATATTAGCAATACATCAAAGGAAGTATTAAATTGAAAACAAGAATCTATAAAGGACTAGAAATACCTTGTTTACGTATCATTGGGAAGTGCATTAACATAAATACGGCAGTCAGAAGCGGCAATACAAAAGTGTGTAAACTATAAAAACGAGTCAAAGTGGATTGTCCCACACTAGCACTTCCGCGCAATAATTCTACCAAAGGTGATCATATTACATGAATAGCGTTAGGTACGTCTGTTACAATTTTCACTGCCGAATAACCAATTTGGTCCCAAGGTAAGGAATAACCAGTTACACCAAAAGATGCAGTCAATACAGCCAGAACCACACCTGTAAACCAAGATACGAACGTATTTAAGTAATTGTCGTTCTGTAAGACCATAATGAAAACGCAATTTTTGTTTTTCTTCTAGGTGAATACGATATTGGGACAAAAATACTTCGAAGATGAACCTGTTCCCATGCAATAGTCAGAAATTCTTGACGATATCGAGCCGGAACAACATGTTCTTCCTGAATACCCCGATTCAAGGCCAAAGAATTTCCTGCCGCTACCATATAGTATTCATCTCTACCCGGTGCTAAATAAAGCACCTGTGCGCTTTTGATCTCTCCGAAATTTGATAAAACGGACTTTCTAGAGATCCCCAACGGCCAATCCTCGCATGAATTGCTAAGGATCCAATAAGTCCAACATTTATTCCTTCAGATGTGTCAATTGGGCAAATACTCCCATAGTGACTAGGATGAAAATCTCATGAAAAATGGATACAAATTTTTGGCTGCTACTTAGTATCGACAGTAGGTCTGAAAAAGTATCTAAAAAGAAAAACTTTAGATATTTGTACCATGTCGAAGTAAGGAACCATGACATATATGTTTGGAAGAGATTCCATTTTGAGAGAGTTGAATAAGCACTATCTCGTTGAAAAGTTCTATACATCTGCACTTTCTCAACGCATTTCTTTAGACAAAGACTCCGTTTTTCCTCTTTTCAGACGGTAAATATTTCTCAGAACTCTTTTCGGATGGTAAATATTTCTCAGAACATGAAGTGTGAATCAAACCCTTGTTTGAATTACTAACTTTGTTATTTTATATTATAGTAGTGTGAATATAGAACACATTTATTTTTTTTCTTTATGCACTATAGGTTAAAAAATAAGGATGGTATACACAATTTGACTCTTCAAGAAGCTTACTTAAAGGAAACGTAATTAAATAGCCACAAACTTGACCCTTCAAATTCTCTGGGCACTCTATACTTCTATAGCTCCATTAGGCTATCCGGTGTAGGGAGCAACATAAGCGCATCACGGTGTAGCCAGGGGCGACAACACAACCCCCTGGTTGATCATCATCAAGAACGACATTTGGTTGCCGTGATAGCCGTCCCTCCACCTCATCTCTAACCGTTTCTAGCCAATGATGAGGTCCATCATCATAGTGCACACCACCCACTTGGCCCGTCATACTGAAAATGCCCCTTCCCAGTAACACATTTGCCTACGTGAGGGCCTATCCTCCCAACCACACCGTCCAGCCTTAGTTTCAAGATCACGATTATGATTACGATTGGTGAATGATGATGCTTTTTTTTTGGTTTATCCGTGTAATACTCAAAGCAAAACAAAAAAACCATTTTTTTAAATAGTTAATTAAAAGACAACTTATTTTATTAAGGCGTCTACTTAAAACTACTATATTTTTCTTATAAAAACTTAAAAAACCAATCAACCCAATTTTAAGACACTATTATCACTAAACTTGTTTTAACATATGAATGTTATCATCTACATCTACATATATTATAATAAACGAAAACGGGTATGCCACATGACATTAATTAAGATCTTTACACCTTGATTTCCCCTTAAAGGTATTTTTCTATCCCATGTGCATGGCACAAGCACTTCCCTCCACAATTTTTAAACGTTAGTAACTTTTATATATGACATTTAAAAAATGCATAAATTAACGAGCGTTTTATTATCTTTCCAACGAGCGTCATAGTGCTATACAAAAAAAACCCGACCATTATTAGTGGGTTTTAGTTCATACAGAAAAAAAAAAACAATGTGTTCAGGTAATTCACTAATCATGTTTAGACAAGTCAGTTATCATGTTAAGATAGTATATATGCTTTTGAACCTACTATTACATATAAGAACCCTCTAACTACATATATATTCACAGATGTAGTCAGTTTGATAATAATCTATTTTTTTTTGTAGTTTGATTGGTGTTGCTAGGAACATTGATTACAAAGGTTGCTAAGTCGGTTAGATGTAGCCTATAATTCTTAGACACCAGGTAAATCTCTAGTTGATAAGTGATAATTAACCACCCCACCATGCATTCCTTTTAAATCAATCATCATCATGACAAATCATTTAATACCAATTTGGTTGTTTTTTTTTCAGGTTCACATCACAGCTTTAGAATATCTTGAGGAATTGAGCAAATGTGCACACGTAGAAGTAAAAGTAACTAGGGGTGTTCATCGGTTCGGTTTACGGTTTATTTGGTTTATTCGATTCGGTTTTCAAAATTTTGTACCCCAAACCAAAAACCAAACCAAACCAAATTAGGAATATGAAAACCAAACCAAATTCAACCAAATTGAATTCGGTTTGGTTTCGGTTTAACCAAACAAACCAAATTGAAACGAAGTTTTTTTCTCTCTAACTTATATACGTCTGTGTTCCGAAATCCGAATAGAAAGTTAGCAATTAATATAAACCAAAAAATCAAACCACACAAACACAAACATCATAGAAATTACAAATAGTAAATAAGTCTTTGTCAATTCCACAAAATATAAATAAACTTCAAACATAAATATTTTTCCAACTCTAGTAAACCTGCATACGAAAAATAAAGATATTAATACTAAACATATAAATCATGTACCTTGATAATCAGACCAACGCTTGATGCAATCATGGGGAAACATATACATGGATATTAGACTTATACTCTGAATATTACTTATAAATAGATGGGCTTTATTTTGGATAGGGCTCACCTTTCAATATTTTGGGCTTATATATTATATATGGCTTATTAAATATTATTATTTTTATTTAATAATTAATTATTTTACCGGTTTATTCGGTTATCCAAATAAAAAAATGTAGAACCAAAAACCAAACCAAACACCAAATTAGCAATTCGGTTTCGGTTAAAACCAAACCAAACACCAAATTCGTTATTCGGATTGGTTTTTTCGGTTACTGTTACGGTTCGGTTTTCGGTTTTTATTTGGTTTGCGGTTATTCTGAACACCCCTAAAAGTAACTTTTATGAGTTATCGAATGTTAATCATTTACAATTTTTTTCCTGAAAAAATGACCTATTTATTTACGGTACACACATTTTGTCACTTTATATTAGATTTTTTTATCTCGGATATCACATGTGAGATA
Source organism: Ambrosia x helenae (assembly GCA_030844895.1). Lineage (NCBI taxonomy): Eukaryota > Viridiplantae > Streptophyta > Magnoliopsida > Asterales > Asteraceae > Ambrosia > Ambrosia x helenae. The sequence goes on along the minus strand of JAUTDX010003281.1, from coordinate 14,438 downwards.
AACTAGTTTTTTATATAAAAAGACATGTTAATACCTTTATCAAGTTTTAAAGACGTAACATTTTAAATGTGCAAAAATGTTAAAATTGATTTTTTTTACCATCCTAAGATAGGTCAAGGTAGATGTGCACAAACCTGTTCGATTTTGTCAAATGGAAGAGAAAAACGATCCAGTTCTGTTGACAGATGTCAAAACCAGGTTTCACTCAAATCAGTTTCAGTTACACAATAGTTTCTAATAGGAACAAGATCGGTTTAAGTTCCAAATCGGTTCCAGATTTTGACCAGTTAGGTTTTAACCGGTTTTAAAGGAAGGGGTTCTCAAACCAGTACCAGACCACTGATTCCTATGCCAAGTCAGTTTCAGTTTACAGATCGTGTTCGATTCCAAGTGTGATATATTGTTCTAGCAATTGAGGTTTTTATGCACGCGCGCACACACACACACATATATTAAAAATTCTGAATTTTTATTCAAAATAAAATAATCTACATACTAATTTTATAGTTTTCTATTTAGGGTATCTTCCTCATAAGCCCAATGGTTTTCCTTAGCCCAAGTAAGCAAGTAGTGTAACCATTCTATTATATTCTATTCTATTCTATATACTTCCTAATAAATGAAATCACTTTTGGACACTTGTCAAGTGATTAATGCAAGTTCAATTTTATTCAAGCTCTTATCAAGCCACATGGCACATCTATAGTAGACTTTCAATTTTATTCATCCTCTCATTAAGCCACATGTCATAATTTGGAGACGACAATGGCAACTTGTAAGTTCATATTTTCCTATCATTAGTTTAAACCAAACAAGGTAAGTTATTAGTTATAGCGAATCAATAAATGATTAATGTTCTTTTAAGTATGAATAAAATTATGTTTGAAGTCAAATGGCCATTGGCATGTGTTTGTAGCCGATCGCATCAATAATTGGGGTACTAACTGAAAATATTTTGCTAATCAACTGTTATTCGATAATTCTGGTGAGTTTTTTGGAAGGATTATTCATGAGTGTGTTACTGTCTATGTTCTCATATGTCAATGTTTCAACTATAAAGTATGCACATTTAATTTTAAATTATATTAAAGTTAAAACATTTAGAATAATTTTATTTGTTAAACCGCGTGTCCACGCGGGATTTCACCTAGAATAACTATGATACAATCTGATAACAAGATTCCAGTGACGTTTTAAAGGCGCTAATTCCCATTATCCGTATGTTTCACAAGGCCAACTTTATGTCGTATTGTCAAGAGTTAAGAGCAGGGCAGGGGTGAAAGTACTTATACTAGATAATGATGGGAATGTCAAAACTAAAACAAAAAATGTGGTGTATAAGGAAATATTTAGTGATATTTGAATAACATGTATATTCCTTAGTTTTAAATATATATTCAACTTTATGAATAACATGTATATTCCAGCATACCGTGAGAGCTCTCTTTTAATAAATACTAGGTGCAATCCCATGTGAAAACGCGGGAAGTCTATATCATTTTTTTAAGACTATTAGTTCACAATTATAGAGAACGTAAATCGAATTTATTAAGGTCTGTTTACTAAACACCAAATTAAGAAGTCAAACATCTATTTGCAAGCAAATTATGTTTACTAAGTTCTGTTCCAAAGCAGTGGGTCTGTTAAGGAGATCTGTCTTAAATAATTGTTCAGCTGTTTGAAGCAATAACTGTTTCAGACAGATCTACTGCTCTGAAACAGACCTTGGTAAACAGAATTTGCTAGCATCAGATGATGACTTTGCTTATTCTATTAAAAAATGATTGAAGTTGAACATGTGTTTCTAAGGCCTGTTTGAAGCTGTTTGAAGCAACAACTGTTTGTAGCAACAGTTGTTTCAGACAGATCTTAGTAAACAAACTTTGCTTGCAACAGATGATTGACTTCTTGATTTGGTGTTTAGTAAACATTGGAGTCTAATTTTATTAAAAAAATGATATAGACTTCCCGTGTGGCCACACGGGGTATAATCTAGTTTAATAATAACATTTAACAGCCAATCCTCTTGCTGAACTGACACCCTTTTTGCTTTTCTTATAAGAGGTGGGAAGTTCGAGTCTTACCGGCACCAAAATGCTGCTGGTGGGCCGGGTTTTTACCGCAGTGAGCCTTCGGGCGACGGGTTTTTTCCCGGAAACCGGTGTAAAATTATTGCTGGACTCTGGTTACTCTCTGAATACTTTTTTGTTCGGTGAGTATTTTGAGAGTGGTCGGGATTGATTTGTTGTACGTTAAAAAAAAAAAAAAAAAGGCATTTAACACAACTGATCCCAAAATCTAACGTTACATAAACCCAATCATCAAAATTTTTATAAACTCGCCGGAAAACAAAAACAATGACGATCTCAACCACCAACCCCAACCCCTCAAAACAAACATTAATATTCTCATACGGCACACTCAAACAAGGCTTCTCTAACCACAAACTAATCCAAGACCTAATCTCTCAACACGACGCCGTTTTCCTAGGCAATTACGTCACCGACCGTCGTCTCCCTCTCGTCCGCGGCCCTTACGGCGTTCCGTTTCTTCTTAACCTTCCCGACGCCTCCCGCCACCGTGTCCGTGGTGAGCTTTATTCCGTTTCTGATAACGGACTTCAACGGCTTGATGTGCTTGAAGGTATTTCGTTAGGACATTATGAACGCCTTCCGATTGTTGTACGGAAAGATGGTGACGGTGATGGTGATGTGGTGGTTGAGGCTGAGGCTTATTATGCGCATAGGAATTTTGCTGAGGATATGTGGAGGAGAAGTGGAGAGGTAGGGTTTGAGTCGTTTAATCATGAAGTGGCTAAAGGTTATGTGAGGAGAGATTTGAGGCCTAAGGATCGGAGTTTTCGGGAGCAGATTACGTTGTTCTGTTCCTCGAATTAGCCTTGGAATCTAAAGGTTTGATTTTGTTTAGGGATTATTGTTTGTGAATCTTATTAATTTTGAATTTTGTTTAGCGATTTAGTTTTGAGATTACTTTATTGGATGATTATTATTTGATTATCGTAGTTGTATTAAGCTATTAGTTGTTTATATGAATTGCTTGTGTTAGGTGTTGTTTTCGATCATAAATTTAAGAGATTAGAGTAATCATAGCTAAGATGCGAGTAAAACCAAAAGCGCATGTTTTCGGGATTTGAACTTCTTGTATTTTGGGTGTTTCTATGCATCATACTGTTGTAAATAGGGTTTTTTGACTTTTACGGGTAGGTAAAATCATATAAACCTTATTTCGAGCTAAGTTTTGGGATAAGGGATGCTAAAAACATATAGGGTATATGAAAAAAGTTGTATAATCATCTTGCTTCTTAGGTACGTAAAGACCACTGCTTTTGTCCTTTGCGCCTTGATTTTAGACCTTGTTGCTTTTGTGTTCTTCGCAGCTTGATTTTAGACCTTGTTGCTTTTGTGTGCTTCGCGCCTTGAATTTAGACCTTGTTGCTTTTGTGTGCTTGCTGCCTTGATTTTAGACCATCTTGCTTTTGTGAGTTTCGCGCCTTGATTTTAGACCTTGTTGCTTTTGTGTGCTTCTTGCTTTTTTTAAAACCAAGATCATAAGATATGATTAGAGTGTGCTTCGTTTCCTATTAATGAATCAGAATTTGAACTACTTTTAATCTTTGGAATATAATAAACTAATGATTATGGAAATGGTTCAATAATGTTTTATTTAATATAATTTAATGTCTTTTCGAACAGTTTTTGGGAGGACCGAAGGAGCAATTGAAGTTGCTAAGTGGTCTGTATTAATCTTCATTGAAGCTTCAGCATTGTTGGTATTATTATCATGTGATGTAAAATCACAGCCAGATTGCAGTGTAAGTATGTATTTATTATTGGAAACATTGAAATAAGCTCATTGGTTTGTATTTCTGTGGACAATCCTTTACTAGCAGTCTGAAATAGAAGCCACACTTAGGTTTTTAATCACTATCGTGATAAGTGGCAAGAATTTGTATCCTGATGTTATGGTAACTTCATTGACATGTAGTAATAATCCGTGTATGCATGAAAATATGTATCTGCAAATCCATAATATCGAGTTGTTCATTTGTCAGTCATTCACGTTTTCATATGGTGCACAAGTAGCAGCTATACACAAACTTTATATATTACAGCACATACACATAGTTGCTTAATACAAATCTCACATGCTTATTTTAGGACAAACACAATATTTGGATGTAGTTTAATAACGGAAACTGAGCAAATTTGTATTTTTTATGTGAGGTTGTAACTATTTGGAGACATGATGCAACTCAGGCACATACAACTTTCACAGTGTTTGTTTCATCTATGACACAAATGCAGCCTTCACCACACTCGAAGTAGGTCTTGCCGGCCTCGGGGCCATCAGTTTTGGTTACAACACATGACCAACCTTCACCACACTCACAGAATGCTTTGGCTGCTGCAGAGATCTCCAGTGGCTTCTGCACAACAGTTGTCTCACTGCAACACCATATAGAGTTTTTAGTTCTGTTTAGTAAATAAACAAACTGTAGGTATTAGAGAACATACGTGACACATGTGCAACCACCGCCACCACATTTTGCGAATGGTTTGCCAACCTTGGATGGCTCAGTTTTGGTGACGGTGCATTTCCATCCATCTGAGCACTTGCAGTTTGGCTTGTTATCAGGGCTGCACAAGTGAACAAGGTATTGGTTAGTTGTATACAACACATGCCAACCATGGATTGGTCCTATTAGAAATTTGCATGTAGTTTGACAAGCTTAAATGAATAAGGAATACCTTGGAGAAGTTTGGCTCACACTTTGAGACTCCATATTTGGCAAGACCACCTATTTTCTTGAATCTGCCTATTGTGTCTTATGGTATTTATCATCACTTAGCTTTGAGTGGAGAATGTCATATTCAACTTTTAGTGTGACGTACCGTCTTCTTCTTGTTTTGTTTTTTTTATTATGCGGCTGCTATTACCTAACCTGTAATCAATCATAAAAGTGAAATGGAAATCTCCACTAATCTCCCACTATATTTGTCATACTTACTTTTAGATCCTTCGAGAGACCTGGAAGGGAGTTTGGGCTGGTATGCATCTAGGTCTGATGCTTGAATTAGAGTTCAGTATGGGCTTTTAGAGATAAGACCGGTTGACGTCTAGGTCTAGTGATTAATCTGGACTTGTGTATGGACCTTGAGATTAGACTGGGTTAACCTCTTTCTAAGTCACTGAAATGGACCTAGTAGCCATTAGGCCTAAGGACTCGGGCCTAGCCTGATACTGTATGTGGCTAACTTGCTTCTAGGTCAAAAGCATAGGCCTACAAACTGGTCTTGGGCTCAAGATGGGACTAGAGCTGTTGAAATCTATATTTGAGCCTATGGGTTGCCTAGTCGAGTGACTGGAGTGGTCTGCGTCTTTGTATGGTGAGCTAGGTCGAGTATTTGATTGAGGTTTGACCTCGGATCAAGGCTCACTTGTATCTATACTAAGGGATCAAGCTTGGCTCGGGTATTAGACTGGGCTGGTGATTAAGCTGGATCCGGCCATCAGCCTGGGGCTTACAGATTGGCCTAACTTCACTTTCTACAATACGTGATTGAAGATGCATAGTGTGCATAACTGATGGCTTTTAAGCGTGGATGTGCATTGAATTCGGTTTCTATTTTTTTTTTGGGTTAATTGGTTTTTATAGTTGATCCTTACTTTTAAGATAATTTGTTTTTCTTATTTTTATTGACGTTATAGGAAAATGGAAGTGTATAAAATCTATCTATATATATAAAAGAAATGCATGTTGCTGACGTGGCGTTCATTGGTACCTTCAACATCCCCTTTATAGTGCCACGTGGCATAATGAGGTGCATTTTTTATTTTTTTTAATTTTTTGTTTTTTTAATCAAATTAGATAAAACCCTATTAGTTTATTCCCATCTCATCTCATTCATTCTTTTACAAACCCAAACCCTACCTTCCCTCTCTCTCCCCCTTCTTCGATTTTTTTCTTCTTCCGCAAATATTATTTTCCCCGAATATTATTTCTTTCTTCTCTGACAACCAAAGCTTTCACTTTCTTCCCTCACCTTCATCCCTCGTATATTTTTTAGGACTTTGCATCTCTTGTGAGCATCTTTTGATTATTGTGCAAACCAGGAAGCTTTATGGATTCAACATTTATTTTCTTGATATTAACGAAACAACTTCCTACTGTCATTATTATTATTATTATTATTATTTGTTGAGTAATGGGGTTTAGATTTAATTTTGTTTGTAACGATTGTTGTTTTAATCTTCATATGGCACTTTATGTTTTCTGTTTTAGACTTAGGGCTTTTCAACTTTCTTCACTGTTTGATTTGTTGTTGTTTAGATGATTTGACATCATAAGCTTATTAGTAATTGTTAATTTGAAACAAATAAATAAATCCAAGCGCATTATCTGAAAATTGTGTCACAGTAACCGTAATAATAGTTATATAATTAAAGATTGATTGGTATATGCTGGCTGTATTGCAAACCTATTTGGAATTATGAAATTTTGTTAGGAGTTTGTGTTTAGGAAGTATTAAGATATGATAGTTGCTAACATATTGTCATCTTTATTATAGGCTAGACAACCACAAGAATTATAAAAAAGATTTAGGTTATTCTGATTAAGGAAATACGAAGGTTAGGTTGTATGTTTGGCCTATTCTGCCCTAGAGCCGATTAGGTCTGGAGCCGAGGTGTGAGGCGAAACCTTAACGAGGGTTACCGTATTTAAGAAATCAACAACATAGTGGTTCGCTAAAAGGATTACAGTTAGAGGCAAGATCTAGAGACCCATCTGCAGTTACAGGAGTATCAATATAAACATCTTTATCTAATATTTAAACCTGTGATCTAGAGACCCATGAAGTTGAGTTTAAAATTGTTAGCAATGTTTACTTTTGGAATGTGATTGAAGTCAGTAAAACCTGTGATGGAATGTTGCACTGATAAATATTTAGGCGTAGAGCCGTAGATGTGCAGCGAACCAGTGGAAATTTCCTTATTGAATATTGATATTAGAGTTATGCATTTTTTTGCATTTATGATACGTGTTAATATTAGAGTTATACATTCTTTTAGGTTAGGTATCAATATTAGTATCGTGAGACTTGGTACATAGATGTGATAAGTTTTTTAATGGTTACAACTTCCAACTTAAGTGATTGTTTAGTTGATTAGCTTAAGAATTATAGGAGTCATTAGAGATTGATGAGTTTTTGAATAGTTGCAGCTTACATAAGTGATTGTTTAGATGATTACTGATTAGGTTTTAGGTTAGGGAATATATGGACATGCAGTGATTGAGAGATTTTGTGGTTAGTTAACTTGAGTCATTTGCAATAGTTATCACGTAGTGATTTTTTTTTAACTAAAATTGATTATGTTTAAGTTATTTACTGTTTTCGTGATTTGAGAGCTCTTTTATCATTTTTTATTAAGTCATATAAAATTTTTCAACCCCGGGACCTTCCCGGGGTAATAGTAATAACAATAATAATGTGGAGTCTGGAGGTTATGCTATGGGACCGTTTGGTAATTTACTAATGGAAGGATTGAATTTTAATTTGGTGAGTAAAGGTGATGAGGATGTGTTGATTCATAATCCGATCACAGTAAAGAAGGAACTTATCGATCACCCATGGCTGCTCCTGATCCCGAAAAGCTCATCGGCGAAGCCGATAAACTGTCAGTTTACACTCTTCACAATCTCTTTTGATCTTATTATTATTATTATTATTATTATTATTATTATTATTATTATTATTATTATTATTATTCTTAACTATCATCATCTGATTTCATGCTCATGTTGTTTGTGATTGAACTTTGCAATGATTCAAGTAGGTTTAAATTAACATATAGTTTCCACCACTGAAGGCTTATTCGTTTGGTTTCAGTTACTATTGGACTCGAATTTGATTGAGGTAAGACGTTAGTTATACCGACAACTGTGATTAAGTTCAACACTGGAACTATGTGCTTTGAGTTAAATGTTATTCAATTAATTGTCTCATAGGCATTATTTCAGTTGATTGCAAACTTGGAGAATGGGGATATGTACGAGATTCTCATTAGATTATACTTGAAAAGATATTAGGTCAGATAGAGAATAAGTGACAGATTTCTTTATTATTGCAACTTAAGTGATTGTTTAGTTCATCAAGTTTTATATTAGGTTAAGTTTAAGGTTATAGGAGCGATTAGAATGCCATAAACATGCAGTGATTAAATGCGAGGGATTAGAGAGATGTGATAAGTGTTTGAACTGTTGCAACTTAGTTTAGTGATTGTTTAGTTTAGTAGGTTATAGGTGAGGGAATATGGGAGTGGTTAGAATGCTATAAACATGCAATTATTGAATGTGAGAGATTAGAGAGATGAATCATGTGATAAGTTTTTGAACTGTTGCAACTTATTTAATTAAGTGATTGTTTAGTCGATTAGGTTTTAGATATTATTGCAACTTAAGTGATTGTTTAGTTGATTAGGTTTATGTTAGGTTAGGTTTAAGGTTATAGGAGCGATTAGAATGCCATAAACATGCATATGATAAGTTTTTGAACTGTTAGCAACTTATTTAATTAAGTGATTGTTTAGTCGATTAGGTTTTAGATTTTTCAACCCCGGGACTTTCCCGGGGTAATAAGCTAGTTCTTTTTATATTTTGGTGATTTGTAGAATTTTAGGGTGATAGATAAAAGTGAGTGTGCATAGTTGACTTAACATCTTACTAAGCAATCCCATATTCGAGTGCATCACATGGGATTGGTAGGGAGTGCCCACAATGCAAATGGATTTTTGATGTCTAGCAAGACAAACTATGCATCTTTTTTATATTAATTGTTTGGTTTTCGTAATTTTTGAATGATATTAACCAAGATCAATTCGTTTGGGTTTATACATATTGAAAAACTGAAAAGAAAGTATCCATGGTAGTTAAAGGTGCAAGGTGAAATAACAAAAAATGCACATCCGAGAAGAGCAAGGCATAATAATATAAACAAAAAAAATATATTATAGGCATAGAATATTGATTTCTTTGATACTATTTTAGTAAAAAATAAATATAGTTTTCTTTTCAAACAATGTCCAAAAGAGTGCTTTATGTAAAGAATTTTGAGAAGTAAGAAAGCCAATTCAAAACAAGGAAGCACAAGTTAGTTCAAGCCTATTTTAGGCTGGCTAAGCATGTTTAAGACTGGTTTAGGCTTGCTTTTAGCCGGTTCAGACCCATTTTAGGTTGTTTATTATACCCATGTTGTAGAACTTTTTGTACATGTATATAAACACTCTTCCTTGAGATGATGTATCATGTAGGATTTCCCCGTGTGAATCTAATGCTAGGCTAATAGATAACATAAATTGCGTAGAATACACGAATTATCTAACATGATTGGTTTTATAAAATCAGCTAGATCGGATGCTGAAATTGGCTATAACAATTATCTACATCTGAATATAAGCAAAATATAATGATAAAAGAGTTTGGTTAATACATAGGGTGTAAACGAGCCGAGCCGAGCCGAGCCCGATCCTGACTGGGCTCGAGCTCGGCTCGTCATGCTTCTTTGAAGCTCGAGCTCGGCTCGGTTCGAGCATAATACTTTGAGCTCGAGCTCGGCTCGAAAGTAAAACCCAACAACTCGATCTCGGCTCGGCTCGAAATAATTTTAGAACAAGTTTAAAGGAGCTAAAAGCTCGGCTTGAGCTTGCTTCGATAGCTTAAACGAGCCAAAGCTTGGCTTGCCAATGTTAAATAGTAGGTATATTATGAATAAAATAATAATAATATAAAATTTGTTTGGGCGAGCCTAAACAGTCTTTGTATGAAAAGCTCGAGCTCGGGCTCGATAACTAAACGAGTCCTTTTTTCAAGCTCGGGCTCGTTCGAGCTTTTTACAGATCCGATCCCGAGTATCCCTCGAGCCATTGCACATCATTTACACCCTAACACATATAAATAAATACTTGAATGAAAGGCGACTAGCTGCGCCACTACTCATGTTTTAATGACAAATCCGTTGGTACTGAAAACATAATTTTGGTTTTTTGACGATGAGATATTGTTGTGTGCGACCCTTAGCACTCTGTCCATGAACCTTACATCTTTCGGAGTAAGCGAGCCAAGGTATCAAAAGCGAAGAAACGGAGACATGTCGATAAACAAATGAAGTGTGAAAGGAGCTTAACAGTGTCTGTCACGACAACCTTAAAAACTTTTAACATAACTACATAAGTCAACAACCTTGAACTTGAGTTTCATTAATGAATTAGTCAAGCATGAATTATGATTACCAAAAGGAAATCTTTTTAGATATGGTTATATAATTAGATACTTTAATCGAATGTTATCATCTTATCCAGTTTTTAGCATGATACAAAAGTAAACCAATTTAATTTCCATCCAAAGTTGTGAAATGTGTTGGTTAATGAATGGTTAAGATGTTGGTGACAGCAACAAAGCACCACACGTAGGTATTGGCTACATACACAAACCTACGAGCTACGGTGCACTCTTGATACGCAGGCGGCAGGCTCAGTGCGTTGGACCAAATATGGGGTTCATTTTGTCAAACCCAACTACACTTTTGTCATGTGCACACTCACTATTGCCCAATACTCATTATTTTAGACCCAATGGAAATGCCTATAAATTGCGTTCGATTTCTTTGTTGTTAATTACTCGATCAACTTTCCATAAATGGCTAATGGGAAAGTTGTTCTTAGTGTTTTCTTTGTCTTTCTTTGCATTGGCGTTTGTTCGGCCGCTAGATCGCTTTTCAATTATGAAAGCGGTGGTGGTGGAGGTGAACATGTAATGCCGTGGTTTGGTTCATACGGAGGTGGTGGTGGGATTGGTGGTGGTAGTGGGTATGGAGGAGGAGGTGAACATGGAGGAGGATATGGTGGCGGTGGTGGTGGTGGTGGAGGTGGATATGCTGGTGGATATGAGCATGTTCCGAGTTATGGAGGAGGAGGTGGCGGTGGTAGTGGAGGTGGTGGTGGTTATGGAGAACATGGTGGTGGATATGGAGGTGGTGGAGGGAGTGGAGGTGGTAGTGGTGGATATTATGGAGGTGGTGGGGAGCATGCAGGAGGTTATGGTGGTGGCGCAGGAGGTGGTAGTGGTGGTGGCAGTGGTGGATACTTTGGAGGTGGTGGGGAGCATGGAGGAGGTTATGGTGGTGGCGCAGGAGGTGGTAGTGGTGGTGGTAGTGGTGGATACATTGGAGGTGGTGGGGAGCATGGAGGAGGTTATGGTGGTGGCGCAGGAGGTGGTAGTGGTGGTGGTAGTGGTGGATACATTGGAGGTGGTGGGGAGCATGGAGGAGGTTATGGTGGTGGTGCAGGAGGAGGTAGCGGTGGTGGTAGTGGTGGATACTTTGGAGGTGGTGGGGAGCATGGAGGAGGTTATGGTGGTGGTGCAGGAGGTGGTAGCGGTGGTGGATACTACGGGGGTGGTGCGGAGCATGCAGGAGGGTATGGTGGAGGTGGAGGAGGTGGTAGCGGTGGTGGTAGCGGTGGTGGTAGTAGTGGATACTATGGCGGTGGTGGGGAGCACGCAGGAGGTTATGGTGGAGGTGTAGGAGGCGGCACCGGTGGTGGTAGTGGTAGTGGTGGGGAGCATGCAGGAGGTGACGGCGGTGGTGCAGGAGGTGGTAGCGGTGGTGGTAGTGGCGGAAACTATGGCGGTGGTGGGGAGCATGCAGGAGGTTACGGTGAAGGGGCAGGAGGCGGTAGCGGCGGTGGGTATGGAGCAGGGGGTGAGAATGGTGGTGGGTATGGTGGCGGCAGTGGTAGTGGGCACGGTGGTGGAGGTGGTGGAGCCGGAGGAGAAGGTGGATATGGAAGTGGTGGTGGAGAAGGCGGCGGTGCAGGCGGGGCATATGGAGGTGGTGCTTATGGTGGAGGAGGTGGTGGTGGGTCAGGAGGCGGTGGTGGTAGCGAACATGGAGGCGGTGGATATGGTGGTGGTGGCGGAAATGGGCCGGTGGTGGTCATGGCGGCTATATTCCATGAGAGCCAAGTTATATCCTATGTGCCATTGGTTTTCGGCATCCTAAAAATAATTAGTATTGTGAAATAGTCTATTTTTTAAGCTGTGTGATTTCAATTGAGCCAAGTTATGATGCAAACCAGTCTTAGTAGTTTGTGTAGTTCTTGTTATTTCATCAAATTGAATAACACGTGATCAAGTAAACCTTGTAAACATGTGAAAAGAAAACGAAAGTCATGGGTAATTTATTCTAAATGAAAATCAATACACCTTGTCACCTTATAAACATAGGTAAATGAAAAGAAACATGAGATGTGAAACATGTTAGAATGTTACTCAAATGACATCTTTGGGACAACTAAAGTGCTTGTAGTATCAAGGTGTGATGGAAATGACGTTTTCTATAAGGTTGGGGTTTAAATCTCATAGTGGACTAAGGTCTGGATTTCGAAGTAGGATATAGAGTCTAGTTAGCCGGTAAGAAAAAAGGTCATAAACGACACGTTTACTGTTTCTCAATCGTCTTAAAACCAAGACAATGATGATGGCCATAAATCGCAATCTTCCTTGATACATATCATTCTTTTAATCTTTTTAACACACCTTTCAAAGGCTTCTGTCATGGAAATCGGTCATTTAAGTTGAGGCTATAGAGACCAAGCTTCTTTCCTGTTTCTCCTGCTATGTTCTTTAGGGATGACATATCCTGTTGCGCCGGAAAATTTTAACATTTAAAAATATTCGAACCAACCGCAGCCTGTTGAATATGATTGTTACCTTGGTGCTATGTTTTCTTGCACCAAGTGCGCTAGTTTTTCTGGTCTTTTAAGCACCAATAGGTTTCTTGACAGTAGTTGTACAGATTGTGAAAGAGGTTTTAACTGAAGAAGAGGCATTGGATTCAAGTTTTGCTAAAGAGGTCTCTTTTGGAGGTTCGGTGGCCTTCCATCAAATGGATTAACTGTTTTGGCAGAAACAAAGGATGATGGCAAGGTAGCATCTTCTGCATAATTCTTAGCAATTTTTCTTTAATGTGACAGTTTATATAAATCAGAAGCTCTAGAGGTGTATTTGGCCCAATCTGTCCATCTTTGTTTCTTAAAGAAAACTTGGGCACGATTATTATCGCCACCAAAACTCCTCGTCTTTAACTGATCCGGTGTCCAAGAATCTAAATGGGTAATTGACCTGAAATGGTTAACATCTTTATGGGTCAACAAGGACAAAAACAACTTAAAACAAAGGGCAACTATACCTTTAGAATATATATATACAATCCAACAAAGAGGTAGTGTTAAAGAGTATGAAAACAAATTAAGCCAAAAAAATAAATGATAGTAAACTAACAAAACAAGGTCCAAATCAAACATAATTAAACGAGTTAAGCTTCATCGTCAATGCTGTCATAATGCTGACCTAATAATGTAAGACCATTACTCGTTGTTTCTTGCGTTTTAGGCACTGATGACTTCTTAGGGACACTTAAGTAATAATATGATGGCTTCCTCTTCTTATGATCATGCTGAGATCCTTGGAAAATGTCAACGTGCTGTTTCTGTAACGGCTGCCAGTCTTGAAGCATTAAATCCCACGGTTACATGCGCATGCACGCGTCTTGATCTTTTGAACATGTCAAGCTGCTGTTGGTACTCTTTCTCTTCTTGCGGCTGTAACGGAGCTGATCGCGGCTGCAAGGATTCAAGAATTGAATCGACACTTAGATGCGCACGCCTTGCCTTCATGGACTTCAATTCATCAAGGGCAGAATGGATACCCAGTTCTCTTTTGGAAGCAAGTCTTCGAATCTCCACGACATCTCTACTTTCTTTTTTCCTCCTCCTCATCTGCTTCAGGCTCGAAATTTGTTCGCGCTCCAGCCTCAACAAGATAACCTGATTTTTCCAGCTGGATCCGTGTTGAGAAGGATCTCAGCGGAACACTCGTTGCAAGTTATATAAAACTATATATCTGAATACCAAGATATGTCTGGTCAAGCACATCTTCTTTGCGTGAATTGAACGTTGTTCCCTGTAGATATAGGTGCCACATGTGCCACATCTAATGCTTATTGGGAGCATGATCCTAACGTTAATCTGCTGCTGCGGCTGGCTTTTAGATCTTCGAGGAATTTTAGCGGGATCGAAGTCAGGTGGAAAGTAACTTATTAACCACTTTTCTCTCTGACTATTTTTTATGCTGATCGATCTGAAGAACGCTCGGGAATATGCTCGATCGATCAATGCTACTTAGGACTCTCGATCGATCTTTTTTGTTATGGAATAAGTAATTAGCTAAGCAATGAAGATCGAACAAAAGAATATTATTTCGTACGTACTTGTTTATGATCCTTCAATTCGATGCTCGATCAATAACCCTAGCTAGCTAATCATATCATGCTTATGCTTATGCTTATGGTTACGTATATATA
>JAUTDX010003280.1:0-38176 GCA_030844895.1 Ambrosia x helenae | reverse complement strand
GCGATGAGTCAGCACTTTGTCATGAGCAAACCAAAGGTTGTAGATATTTTCAAAAACGTGTTTTTGTTTCTTCAACATGCAGCATTCAATGATTGTACAAAACAGAACAGGATTGGCTGTACCCAAAATGTAATGTAGATTGAACTTCAACCTAATACATATTTTTATTTTTATTTTTTGAAAAAATTTAGAGACACACAGAGTTGATTTTATTTTAAATCTGTTGCACATTATAAACCTGTTAGGCTGTTACAAATTTTTAAACCTAATAATACAATCGTTTCTATAAATGATAAAACCCAAGGTTGCTAACTCAGAATTCAATTTATAATTCAATGATAAACCCCTAATAATTCAATAATTATAATTTCTAATAATACGACCGTAATTCCATTCAGAAGCTGAAACAAACACGTTGAATGTTGAATCAGCGCTAAATAGTTCAGAGTCTCGTTAAGAGGCTTACCAAACAGCCCCTAAACTTTTATTTTCAAAATCGAGTTTTATCGTTATAACACATTTTAATCGCCTAATATTCAAAAACTATTTACCACTAAAATACAACTTGTTTTGTAATAACAGTTATATTAATCTATAGATAAAATACAACCAAAAATTTAGATGTATAAAAAAATACATATAAATAAATAAGAGAAAATCCCAACAATCGTAATCTATCCAAGCCGATGACTTGGATCGTTATCCATTTCTTGATCAAGACATCATATATGAGTGATGCACAACTTGCGGATCATATTTTTTAAATGTGTTCATTACTCTATCCATGTCATGGCCACCTCACTCCCTTGTTCCAACCCCTATATAACCAATCATATTTTCTAAACTTTGAAATATGCACCAATATTATTATTTATCAAAAATATTAACAAAATATGGAACCAAATGTATCATCTCCCGTTGTTATTGAGCACAAGCCTATGCTCGAATCGGTCTTCTAGGTAACCCCAGCGATGTATATTATGGTCGTACGATCTCTTTAAGTATCGAAAACTTTTGGGCATGTGTTCGTCTAGAGCCGTCTGATGATCTCTTGATACTCCCACATCCTACTCATGATCTCGTTAAATTCGGTTCCTTGTCGCACCTTGTATATCCGGATTTCTCTATGCATTTTTTGTTATTTATGTTTTTAAAGTTGGTTGTAATGATTTGTGGTTATTATGGTGCAGGTGAACCGGTTGGAAAATGAAGGTTATTATGGAGGTGTACGTTTGTTGATGGCAATTTGTAAAGTTTTTACTCGTTATTGTAAGGAACAGGGGATTCATCTTCATGATAGAAACTTCTCTCTTTCTTATGACACCAACATCCCTCGTCAGGTAAATCTTATTGTAAAGTTGTCTTGTCGAATATCGGGTGTACATGTTAGTTTGTTGTGTATGGGATTTTTAAATACATATATCGAGTAAAGATCAAATACAAAGTGTTTTTTTGATAAGAACTGTGAGAATCACAGGGGGTAAAAAAAAATTATTTTTTTTTAGAAATTTTTTTTCCCATGTGCTTAAACAATAATTTCTAGATGAATAATACAAAAAAATTAAAAAAAAAAATAGTGTAATTACGTCATTAAAGTAAAATACATTAGTTTACACTAGAGTAATTATGTAATTACTCTACACGTAATTACTCTACATAAAAAAAAAATTGTTTTTTTTAGTTTTCAATACTATAATACATGTTTAACAATATGGGAAAAAAAATTCAAAAAATAAAAATAAAAATTTTTTACCCCCTTTGATTCTCACAGTTCTTACAAAAAAAAACACTTTGTTCAAGATCTTTACTCTACATATATAATGTTTTTATTTTTATATAATTTTATCACCTACGTAAATTAGAAAATATAAAAAAAAATAAAATTAGTGAACTAGTATAATATTTTATTACCAAAGACAAAAATACTGTATAGAAAACGTTTAGATGTGTGTGTTTGGGGTAACTTGGTCAGGTATCAGGTAATACAATACATGTCATTTACTAGTGATAAATTTTAAAATTATTTGATTTCCGAATACTTGTCCCGTTACTCGTGCCACATATTTCGGTTTTGTCCATCAGGTCCGGATTCTTTTGTCATCCCTCGTCATAAGTTACAATTCTTGAATTGAAATTCAATACCTTTTTTTTGGTCTCAGACAGGGTTATCTGGATCGAGCGCCATTGCGTGTGCTGCATTCAGCTGTCTTCTTGACTTCTACAATGTCCGAGACAAAATACCCGTGAAGATCAGACCACAACTTATTCTAAATGCCGAAAAAGAACTTGGAATTGTTGCAGGTCTGCAAGATAGAGTAGCACAAGTTTACGGTGGCCTTGTATACATGGTTAGCCATATGGGTTAATTACTTGATATAACAATATTAATCGTTTAACATAAATTCATATAACTATATTCGATTTGCAGGATTTCAACAAGGCTAGCATGAACAAATATGGGCATGGCAATTACACACAGTTAGATACAAGTCTTCTTCCACCTTTGTATCTCATCTATGCCGAAAATCCCAGTGATTCTGGGAAGGTACATAGCGCGGTTCGACAAAGATGGTTAGATGGAGACGAGTTCATAATATCGTCAATGGAGGAAGTGGCTAACTTGGCCTCGAAGGAAAATCCGCATTGCTAGAAAAAGATTATGCTAAACTTGCTGCCTTGATGAATCGGAACTTTGATCTTCGAAGGTAAACACATAAGTTGTAGTCAGGACGACTCAAAATGGAGTGAAATTAAGCAAGGGATGACTAAAAAAATTATAGGACATGGTAAATAAGTCATTTCCGAAACAGAAAAATTAAAAAGTGACCAAAATAGACATGGCGGATCAGTCATATCTAAAATAGACAAGTTGACTGTAAAAGTAACAAAAAAAAAGATATAAAAAATTAGTCATTTCCAAAACCGACATCTCCCTGAAAGAATAAAGAATAATATAGGAATCATAGGATAAAAACATACATTTTTTTTTAATTTCTTTTACTAAAAAAAAGGTGACAATTCCATTATAGGGCTTTGTGCTCCCAAAAAGCTTGAGATGGTCATACTTTGTATTAGTGATTAATTAAATGCCAAATTAATTATGTTGGCAGGCTGATGTTTGGCGATGCGGCCCTAGGTGCACTTAACATAGAGATGGTAGAGGTGGCAAGACGAGTGGGTGCAGCGTCAAAGTTTACAGGTAGTGGTGGGGCCGTGGTGGCATTTTGCCCCGATGGAACAAGTACAAGCCCAAGCTTTGAAGGATGCTTGTAAGAAGGCGGGATTTTGCATCGTACCAGTGAACATTGTACCATCGGTTCTCAATGAAATCGATATCAGGACGCTTGTAAGGTTAGGCGCGAATGGCCCCCAAACCCCCGTGTTTTCGTTGCCTTGCCCCGTTGAGAATGTAAGATAAAATGTAACCGTAAATGTTGTAACGATTTCAATTTGTTTGCTTCATGTTCACTAATGGGCAGGGGAGATTGATCCTTGCAGTTTATAAGTATATAAGTATAAAACTGTTATGAGTTTTTCTATTTTCAAATAATAAATAAAATACTTTAATTTGTTACGAAGGAACAATATTATACCATTTGAAGAAAAAAAAACAATTATAATAAGTTATGGTGTAAATTGTGACAACTGTCCATATGTTTGTTGAACTTTGAAACTGTGTTTATTTTTTTTAGATTTTAAGGAATTACGACTAGACTCTATACTAATCACTTCACTACAATTATTCGTCACTGTCATGAATCGTGATAAATGTGTACATGGACATTTAAATCAAATATGGAAAAACAGAAAGTAAATAAATATTTGTTAAAATCTTATTGCACATGGACATTTGAACTTGCAACCTTGACAAATCGACTCGTCACCTTCATATGTGACCGAACCCAAAAAAATAAAACGTCTCCATTCTACCTCACCAGTCACCAGGGCCGGCCCTGAGCATGGGCCGGATAATCACCGGCTCAAGGCCCGACTCAAAAATAGGCCTGAACATTTTTAAAACTATACATATATATATGTCCAATACTATAATACATGGGAAAAAAATTTTAAAAAAAAATTAAAAAAAAATACCCTCCTTTGATTCTTACAGTTCTTACCAAAAAAGCTATTTGTACCGGATCTTTCCTCTATATATATATATATATATATATATATATAGGGTAGGGTTCCTGTAGGAAAATTGGTTTGTGTGAGAAGTGTAGGAAGGATTAAAAATTGATATGTATGCATCATTTTTTTTTGACGTATTCATAATGTTTTGGATTGTTTTGCTTAGAAAAAACAACAAACATAACAATTAATAACCGAAAACAATGTATTTTAGGCTTAAAACTTAAAACACTATGTCAAGAACATTTAAGCAGAGTGTTTTAAGTAATTACTAGGGTGTTTTATCTGTAATTTAAATTTAACGACTATAATAGATTGGATTGTGTTTTAAATTTTTGTTTATTGTTGTGTTAAATGTTTTTCAAGCCAAAACAACCCAAAACATCATTCCAAAATCAAAAACATGATGGCTACATGTGAATTCTTAATCCTTCCTACACTTCTCACACAAACCAATTTTCCTACAGGATCCTCTACCTATATATATTATATATATATATATATATATATTAAATTCTATATTCATGATATATATTTGTTTTTTATACATAAAAGTCTTGTTAGTAGAGTTGGAAAAACCATGCAAATTTAATGTAAAGGTCTCAAGTTCAAGCCTTAGCTCTAGCACCATATTCAATTTTTTTTTTAAATTCATTCCTCTTTGCAAAATTTTGGGCCCAAATCTTTTTTTCCCCAGGCCCAAATTTTTTTTAGCGCTTTCGGAGACGGCCCTGCCAGTCACAACCTCTTGAATTTGACGTTGATGATATTTTCTACATATGCATGACCGAAACCACCGACCAATGATAACTTTTTTTTTTGAACGTTCAACAAACATTTTATTCATAATTTGGGGTTAACATCATATTACCCCCACCAAATACACCACAATTGTTTATACACCAATACTTGTTACATCAAAGTTACACCCTTGTTCCCATGAAAACTCGCTATTGGAATATAATATTTAGGGTTTTAGTATCGTAGCCCACGGGCCCGATTTATCTCTATATATTGTAACCCTTTATTGAATAGAAATCGAATCCAGTATTTCATATTATCTTACATGGTATCAGAGCCTTAGGGTTCTGGTTACCATCTTCTTTACCATTGCACCACCACAAATATACAAACCCTAGCCGTCGCCACAAAGTTCAAACCCTAAGCAGGGCGGCGTGATGCCGCCACCCTGTCCCACCTTTGTTTTTCAGTTTTGTTTTTCTATTTTCGTTGTTCCGTTCAATTAAAGTTTGGTTTCAGATCAAGATTCTATAACACTGATTGTCGCAACTTTTGACCTACCTAAAAAACGACCACTTACAATCGTATCTATATCATTAGAATCTTAGTTTGGCTTCTTATCTCAATCCTAGGTATGTGTGTCTAATTGGCTCACATCATTATTAACACTTCAATCTTCGGTGCTCTTATCTTCTGTTCCATGATATAGGATTTTCTTTTGGTTTGGGATTTATAGGCTTCCTTCTCAATGAACGTGGGTTTACACCATCCATATTCATCACCACTAATTACCCATCTCAATTCTCATCATGTTCTCAATATAATTTCCTTTTACCACTATTCTTGCCGTTTCATGGTAAATTGTCCCCAGTCAAGCCATGATTGGATCAGATCTTACACTTAGATCTACGGATCTCACCTCACCGGAGATTGCCGCCTGACCACGGTCACCGGGTGTCTATTTGTTTCTTTTCTTTCTTTTGTTCATGTCGGACCATGTCCGCTGCCACCGAAGAACGCCGTCTGACCATGATCACGAGCCTTCAGTTTGGAATACCACCTCACGAACACGGTCGTTGAGCGTCTACTTGTTTCTTTTCTATTTTCATTCGTCTTGTGATATGATACCGATCATGTTTGTGGTTCTGAGGACAATCAACCAAGACAGGGGGACGCCATGGACTAAACTCAATTAAAGAAATCCTAATCTAAGTTATGGATCCTACAGTTCTGTCTCGTGCCTAGTTGTCGCTTGACCATGGTCACGCCACCGCTTCTTTGTAGGTCTATGGTCCTCTACAGCACCTTTTGTAGCATTTTAGGATAACTTAGAAGAATATGGATTATTATGTTTTGGCAAACTACAACACCTCGTGGATTTTTTTTAAGAGAGGATTTGGACCTACAAATTATGAACCGAGATCGAGACTAGTTTTTTTTATTGTTCTCTGTTTAATGTTTTTTTTTAATATTTCCAGTCTTAGAGTCTGATGCTCTACAGCTCATACTGCGGGGGAGTATTGGAATATAATATTTAGGGTTTTAGTATCGTAGCCCACGGGTCCGATTTATCTCTACATATTGTAACCCTTTATTGAATAGAAATCGAATCCAGTATTTCATATTATCTTACACTCGCCTAACTGGCTCTATTTTTAATCCATACAAAACCGAGTCGTCTAATTTCTTCCTTTGTACCGAACAAGTTAGGCTGCTTTTGGTTGAAAACCACATCATTCCTTGACTTCCACAAACACCAAAGCGCAATCTGGATGATGGAGTAGACCAGCTGCTTCCACTTCTTCGAGCCTCTACACGACTTCCATATATTAACCAAGTCTTTTGCCTCGAACCCGTATAAGCCAGGAATCCTGCACCACGAAGACAGGAAGTCCCAAACATTTTGAGCAAAATGGCACGCCACGAACAGGTGTTTAACTGATTCTTCGGCCTCTCTACATAACAGGCAATCCAGAGCTCCAACGTTTACACCTCTCCTACTCAATGCGGCCTTGGTCGGCAACCTCCCAAGGAACAGCCTCCAAACCATAAAATTAACCTTTATCGGCACCCATTTGTTCCACGAGAATTCGGCTACCTGCTGAAACAAGACAATATTATAGTAATTTTTTAATATAAAGAGACTACAATTAAAAAAGATATAATAATTAAAAACGCCAACTAACAACAATAACAATATTTTTGTTCTAATATTCAAATTAAACTAAAATAGATTAAAAGAAGATTAAGTGAGGCTTTAAACCATAACTCACTAGTTATGAAATAGGCTAGTTAAAGCCGCATCGCCTACTTAAGTGTCAAACTACTTTAAGCACTCCTTGCTAGTTAATTCACAATGCTCGGTCTTATATACAAATCATGTAAAACTAAACATTTTCATAATCTCAAAACCCGTCCAGCTTATATTTATCCTTTTTTTTAAATGTGTGGTTATTTCCATGACCGTCAAACAAGCGTGCCCTCAAGTTCAAATATCACATGGCACGCATTTAATCACTTTCTTCCGCAAAGATCAAACCGGATACCTAGGCAGAAAACTCCCAATGATGAAAACCTTCCTACCTCATCCTAACTAGTTAGGCTATAGGGTGTAGAGACATGAAAAAGTTCATATTTCAATGTCACCTAGGATGGGTCTCATGTTCTCTTTGGTTGAGACATAGCAGGGGTGTGAAGACATGAAAAACTCATGTCTCTTGCATTCAATTCAAAAATATCTCATCTTCCTGACTGCACGTTCAATTAAAAAAAATAAAGGAAATTCTGTGATTGGTCTGTCTCTAATGTCTCGAGGGGGATTGGAGGGACGGGGCAAGGGGCGGTGTTGATGTCCCGGACATTACAAAAATTGGAGAGCCAGGGTGGTGCCCCGTCTCCACACCCTATTGCCTTAAGTTGGGGTCATTGGCTTATTTGTCCTTCTACTTAAAAAAGGCACGTGTCAAATAGGCAAGAAATCATATTATTTGCTTATTGGAGCTTTGCTAGGCGGTACATTACATGTGAGAGAGAGAGAGAGAGAGAGAGAGAGTAGATACCATATACAAGCCAGTTACGTCTCCAAACAAAACATCCATGACTGGTTATAATTATACATCACAACACTAACACCACAAACAAACCATAACCATGAAACCTAACGGATCATCATCGCCGTCATCAAAAAAACCTCAATTCATCGAACACAAAGCCTATGCTCGAATCGGACTTCTGGGTAACCCCAGCGACGTCTACTATGGCCGTACAATATCTTTAAACATCCAAAACTTTTGGGCTAGTGTTCGTCTACATCCCTCTTCAGATCTTGTTATCGTACCTCATCCTACTCATGATCTCGTTAAATTCTCTTCTGTTTCTCATTTGGTACGTAATTCTTGATCGACCCTCTTTGTGTTCTTGTTCATTACGCCTTTAATTTATAGTTTTTGTCTTTTAGTTTAAGGTTTTTCAGTTGTGTTCTTTGGTTTTGTTTTTATTCTGTTTCGATTGGTGGGTTATGAAGGTTTTAATTCTGCATGCAGTTAGTGTACAGTGAACTATTTAAAAGGTTGTAAATTATAATATTATATTGTTCATGCTGTTGTTTATGTTATTATGTACATATTCTAGGTTTGGATAATAAATGTATAGGATAATAATTAGGTATTATGAATTATGAATTATGAATTAATTATATAGAGAGATACAATGAGGATGATTACAGATGAAAATTAATTAAATTATATCTTCTAAATGTGGTAATATGTTACGATAAAGCTTAGCTGATAATATGTTATATATATAATAGATTGATTGCATTATGATTGTTATGATTTTGTGTTGCAGGTGAACAGGTTGGAAAATGAAGGTTATTATGGCGGTGTGCGGTTGTTAATGGCAACTTGTAAAGTTTTTAACAATTATTGTAAAGAACAGGGGATTTATCTACATGATAAAAACTTTTCTCTTTCGTATGACACCAACATCCCTCGTCAGGTAACAACTTTTACCTAACGACTTGTAGTCTAGCGGAATCAAGGTGTGTCGTTGGTAGTTGTAAAAAAAAATGTAAGAACTTTTGATAATTGTAACTTTGGTTTTCATTTTGTTATCTTAGACAGGGCTATCTGGTTCAAGTGCCATTGTATGTGCTACCTTTAGCTGCCTTCTTGATTTTTACAATGTCAGAGATAAGATTGCTGTGGAGGTGAGGCCACAACTTATCCTAAATGCGGAAAAAGAACTTGGAATCGTTGCTGGTTTGCAGGATAGAGTAGCACAAGTTTACGGAGGCCTGTTATACATGGTGGGTGCTATTGATGATGGTGTTTGATGATTAACATAAGCAGATATAAAATTATTTATGATTTGCAGGATTTTAACAAGGAGAGCATGGATAAATATGGTCATGGTGATTACACGCAGTTAGATATAAGTCTTCTACCACCTCTGCATCTCATCTATGCTGAAAATCCAAGTGATTCTGGGAAGGTGCATAGTGCGGTTCGACAAAGATGGTTAGATGGAGACGAGTTCATAGTATCATCAATGGAGGAAGTTGCTAACTTGGCCCTTGAAGGGAAAACAGCATTGCTTGAAAAGGATTATGCTAAACTTGCAACCCTGATGAATCGAAACTTTGATCTACGAAGGTAAACAAAACGATTCAATGAAAAGACATGATTTTTTTTGGTTTTGCTAAAATCAGTGTTCGTAGTGGAATCTGAGAACTTGGGCTTTGTTTCAGGCGGATGTTTGGTGATGCCGCCCTTGGTTCACTCAACATAGAGATGGTGGAGGTGGCTAGAAGAGTAGGAGCGGCATCAAAATTTACAGGCAGTGGAGGGGCGGTTGTGGCGTTTTGCCCTGATGGACCATCACAAGTTGAACTTCTAACTGATGCTTGTAAGAAGGCGGGATTCACCATTTTACCTGTGAAAGTTGTGCCGTCACTTCTCAATGAAATTGATATCAGAAGTCAGCCATCTAAAAATGCATAGGCATGAAAACCAATCCCCAAAACAAATGTTTTGTTTACTTAGTATGTTCCATGTTCTTTGGGATGTTCCTTTTTAGAATGTTAGGTACAATGAAAATGGCCTTGATCCAAAAGATACTAATATCCTAGATGTTAATTCTCTGATGGCCATAAACATCATTAGCCCACTCTATTTATCTAACCGTGATTTTCGGACAGAATACTAGTAAATTTACATTACTGGGCAAAAAACAGGGGCACCCCCCTGGTCTCTTCTATTCTTCCCCTGATCAACATTAACCTTACATAGTTACATCTCTATTACTGATCTTGAAACTCAATATAACAACAGATTAAAGACAAGTGATCAAGATTTCTTTAAAAATCCCAACTTTAGCTTTACTTCGATCGAATAAGTCTTATTCTTCACATAACATTGCGATTAACATTTGTGGGGATGATTCCCATATCGGTAAATAAACAAACGGTCGATTCAATAACTGTTCTTGAGCATTGCAAAGAGACTCAGCCACATCACATAACGTTGACACCTCATTCATAAGGCCTTCTTGAGCTTCACCTAATTAAATCAAATAATGAGCTTACTAAATACCCACAAATTTAACTAAAATGAAAAATGCTATTCAGTATTCAATACCTGAGCCAGAAGGGTATCAACCAGTTCTCGATAATTCGACGAGCCCTGTTGATATAAAAACAGGCAGATTGAGATCAGGTGACATAACAGGTGATGGGTGAGTTTGGGTAAGGTGTTGCAAGGCCTGCAAGGTGATGGACAAATGTTCCCAGTGATGAATCTGTTGTTGGTACATTGTTTTGAGTTTCAGCAGTATGGTTTTCTTTCTTTTGTTACGATTTGTTTCTTCAGCAGCAGGATCTGGTGAGGGTGTGGTTGGGTTGGTGGGTTTAATGGTGTGGTGGCGTTTGAGACGCTTGTAAACGAACCCATCGTCGTTGATCAGGTCCCAGTCTTGGTCGTGTAGTTCCATGGAGTTTGCAGAGTTGCAGAATTGACGTTTCCTGTAACCCCACGAATGATTTGGAACCAGATTTTGAAAAGAGGAGCGGAGGGCAGTTTCAGTAAATTTTGAGCATTTACGATGTGTTACCAAGTTTACTAAACGGGAGAAAAGAAAAGAAAAGAAAAGAAAAGAAAAGAAAGGAAAGGAAAGGAAAGGAAAGATGTGTTCCCGAGTTTTATTAAAGAAAGGAAAAAAAAAGAAAACAAAATAAGGTGTGTATTCGAGTTTATGAAAGGAAATGAAAGGAAAACTAGTTAAAATTCTTTAGTTTAGTTTTCCTTCCAATTTGGAAGGAATGAACATTTATCCTTTCTTTTCCTTTCCCTTCCATTCCTTCAATTCTTTTCCTTTCTTTTTTCTCTTTAAGTTAACTCGGGAACACAGCGTTACGGGGACGGGGTGCCGCCTGTGTTGGCCACGGGTACCCCACTTGATATATTTAAAAACAAATTACCACCCTATATATAAACACAATTTACTTTAACACATCAAATTTATACAATTTATAGCATTACACACATTTTATCAAATGAGTGGTGGTAATTTGTTTTCGCTTACATATTGTCATCGATTATCCCGTCCAAACCGTCAACCCACAAACGACCCACCGACTACAAACCCATCGACAACAAACCCCCCCACTACCAACCCATTGACGTCAAACCCTCCAACATTTGAATATGAGCCACAACTTCTTGGATATTAGCCGACGGAAGAATTGCATTACGTATATGATTACACAATGGCTCTACTACAACTACGAGCAATACGAATGGGAGACGTTGTTACAGTGCCAGACTGCCAGTGTGTAACACTCCAACAGTGCAAAACCCACGGGCTACAATCACAACTATCCCAAGTTGGGTTGGAGGTTACGAAACTTTCCTGGGGCCGAATACGTAATGCAGACGGATGAGGATGAGGGAATGTTTTGTCCGACACCCGAAAGTGAGGGATATCGATACGAGAGGTTGGACGAATGTGATAGTGATCGTGACTGCTCCTCTACATTCCACCGGGCCATTTTTACGAGATGATTTCGTTTTGGTATTAGAAATTATGAGGTTTTATAGGGCAAAAGAAGTGGGGTTTAAAATTCTAACCGTTAGGTAATGGTAATGTACCATTGGGATAGATTAAATTCATTAATTTTATTAAATTTAATCGAAAACAAACAAAAGAATCAGTTAATTTTATTGAGACATGTGTACTAAGTGGGCAACCCCACATTAGCATCGGCATAGGCCGGGTTTTATTTATTTGTGTTGATTATGTTCCACTTTCTAATAGATGGTAACTACGACTCTACGAGTAATGGTTTAATTAAAAAGTAAAAAAGTTTTCTGTTACATAAGCATTGAGTTATAAGTATAACCAACTTAATGTGATTGATTGATAACTTAGTGTACCTCATTTGTGATCTCCTTAACGCCTCCATGTAGTGGTTTGGCGGTGATGCGATCTGTCAATACACTACAGTGTAATGGTAAAGACATTGATGAGCGATGACAGAAGACCCAGGAGATCCTGGGTTCGATTCTTGATCCAGACGGTTTTACCGGTAATTTCATCGTCGTGCTTATAAGCGGGTGGGTTACCGGGTTTTCCCCGGAATTGGTGTTTGACAACTTGGGTACTCTCAGAGTACTTGAATTTGTCGAAAGGGTGCCCCAAAAAGTGCTCGGGTTTGATTGGTTGACGGTTCTAAATTGGGGGGGGGGGGGGGGGTTAGCCCGCTAGAGTCCAAGGAAGTTTTAGTGAAGTTTTTTATTTTTCTAATCATTTCATGCTTTCGCAAGATCATTCACTAAAATTTTTGGACATAACTTATCATAACAAAAGCAAAAGATGATTGCTTGTTTCCTATCTATCTAACTTATAATGTTTTTAACATACTCGTTTGTTTCTCATGAATACTACTCAGGCACTCGCTTACCTTACCTATATAACGTAATCGGAATTTTACATGATTTGATGACAGTAATCAATGCACCCATACACGATACGTGATATATAATACTTCTATTTGCTACTTAGACTTATTTTTAACACTAACTACCGTCATTTTACGCTTAAATACAAAAAACATTTGGACCAAATCCAGTTTCCCTAGCTGTTTGTGGAATTGATCGGATCTATTCCGTTGGCCTTTAGGTACGCATGTTCTGCCAATGTCATCCGCATTTGAAATGTTTGCCACTCTTTCTTACACCTCTCCCTCACCTGTAAACAAAACAAATGAATTTGATAAACATGTTCTGAGGTTTGTGTGACTTTTGAAACCAACAAATGTTTTTAGTACGCACATTACTTAAGACTCAAGTTTTTTTTCAGGGATGTAAACTAGACTCAATTAATGTGTATTAAGTGATATTTGTTTTTTTAATAATAGAGAGCATATGATTGATCATACCCCTTCCCACGCAGCCTTTCCATTCTCAGCTTTGCCCTGAGAGAAAAAAAAATAAAGCATGACAACTGCAATTACTTGGTACAGGTTTAGGTACGCATCAAAATGGGTCATGTTTGGTTGCCCCAAAATTTTTATTAAGGCCGTATATTCCCTTAAAACATATGGAAACACAAACCATCAACTTTGTTTAGGTGTCAACAAGCTAAAGGTTATTTGTCTATTCAAAAGGTATATGGCCATTTTTGTCATCCTGCAAGTTTTGGGTTGGAATTTGTATAAATGAAATCAGTTGCGCATTTGGATGGGCCTCTATGTGGATACACTCTGGACAAGTTTCAACCCATTCAACTTGTTCCTTTAAAGCTTTTGGGATTTTACTAGTTTGACAAGTTTGAAATAAAAATATAACCCGAATCGACCCATGCATAACAGCATAAGTGAATGGGCTGAGATGGACACAGCTACATTAAGCAAAAGACTCACCTGGTTCCCAAGTGAAGGGACTGTTTGATGAACCACCCATTGGGCATCTACAACTCCTATCTTTTCATGAGCAGGCTGTTTAAAACAAACTAATTCTTAGGGTTTCCTGAATTCTAAACCTTAATACTTTTTAGTCTTTAAGAAATTTAATGATGTAATAAGGTATGGTAAATGTCGAAACAGTACCTCCACGCATCTCCTAAGAGCAAAATCAAGGCCCCACCCATGGACTAAATCATTCTGCAGATATTGAATCAAGGATTATAGCAGAAAAGAAAAGAA
The DNA here is from genome assembly GCA_030844895.1 of Ambrosia x helenae. Taxonomy (NCBI): domain Eukaryota; kingdom Viridiplantae; phylum Streptophyta; class Magnoliopsida; order Asterales; family Asteraceae; genus Ambrosia; species Ambrosia x helenae. Next base: position 24,105 of record JAUTDX010003280.1, on the reverse strand, counting down.
AGAAAGTAATACAAGTACTAGCGAATAACTGAATATCCAAGTGTAAGAGATCAGAACCTGGATCATATGCCAAACACAGCGCCACGCGTTCCGGGAGAAAACAGGGGCCATTATCTCAACAAATCTGCGTGCCAAAATTGCTTCATAAGAAATGTCTGGTAGTTTATTAAGTACAAATGAAGCAAAACTTGTCTGTTTAAAGCTGAAGAAATCAAAGGCCTGATTGGATCTAAATAAAAATATGATGTGTCACATGTGTTAGAATGGACAGTCTCTCAAGGATCGAAAACTATCATTTTAACCTTTTGTATGATTTAGCGAAAGAAATAATTGTTCGATACGTGTATTTAAGATAATCTAATCACAAAACCATTAATAAATCAAAATATATATTTGAAGTGGCACACGTACGCAGCGCATGGTGGCAAATGTGGATCAGTGCACCAGCCATCTCTTTCCTCAGCTTCTCTGGAAGTGCAACAAGTAAAATAATATCCAAGTTTTAATAATGCTTGAAAATGACATCAGCTTAAATGTGTGACCATTAATCGTGTGGCTTACTTGTGCACTTCACTATCATTGCGTTTCCTAGTCATTTGCCATGTTAATCCACTATTAGCTGATAAACCTGGCTGGGAAATATCTAATCCATGCTTCCTGACCAGGCTTATGTACCTATATATCATAGGCTAGCAGATTAATTTAAAAGGATCTAAATTAATCTAGTTACCATGATGCAAAATTTTGATTTTTACCTTTCGGGATCGAAGTCCTCCAATCCAAGATCCTCATCCCAGATAAATATATAGTCATAGGATGCCATGATGTCCGGATGCATAAAACGTTTGGCATACCACCTAAATCCAATTCAGACTGTTTTCAAGAAGATCCGAGATAACTAAGAGGGTGTTTGGTATCACGTTTTGGAAATAATTATGTGACATGGAGTAATCAAAATCAAGACAATAAGTTGTAACAAAATGGGGCACAGGAGATGGGGTTTGGTAGTACTTCAATTGTTTGATAATCAGTTGTTTAACTGTTTCGGATAATTTATAATTATTACCATTCTTTTGTGTGAATAATTAAATAGTATGCAACATGAAAATACATTTATCAGATAGTGACATTTAAAAGAAACCCAAAACACTTGCAAAGCTTAATCTCTGCTTTACCCAATAAGAATTATTTATTTAATTGCAATATAAAGATTACCATTTAGTTTGCTTGGGAACACTGACATGTATAGCTCTGTTTGACCATTCAAACTCATTCCATTCACTTGTTCGACCATCATAGTGAAACAGCAAAATGGAGAAATTTTCTGAGAACTGATAACACTAGAATTAGATCAATTTTACACACATATAAACAAAATGACATAAATGACCTTCATCTAACCTTCTTCACTGCTTTATTAATGTTATCCTTTTGTTCATAACCCACTGTAAATGTTACAAGGTACCTCGGTTTAATAATCAAATCCTGCAAATTTCATCCTATCATATAATCACCTAAAACATATAAATTTAACTAGAAGTTATTGCTAATATACCTCACTAGGTGTACCATATAATCTGCGGAGGTAGAGATCCGACTCAGATGTAACAATGCCTGGCGGTAGCGTTTCAGCACCTCGAGGGTTTGTTGGAACCCATATCTGCATTGAAATTTAAGGACAAAACGTGTGTGTTTACATAGAGATAGCTGTGAACTAAATAGAATAGTAAAACTACCTTTGTGTCCTCAGGTTCATGCAGTGATACACCCTTATTTCTAATTGAAGACCAAACATTCAATAGTGTTTGTGATGAGAGACCCGAGTACTTGTCTTCTATGTAACCAAGATCAATGGAGGGGAGTAGAGTGGATGGAAGGTTAATCTGTCATACAAAAACACAACTTTTTCTTCAATCTATCAAAAAGATAATAAACAGATGGCATAATTAGCTTCAAGTGAAATAAAGAACGATAAAATCTTTAAGCATGCCTTGGTTAATAACATTGTTGGGAAGGATACACCTAAAAAGAATCCAAATACAATGCTGATAAAAGTTGTTACTATTATCCTCAATGTCTCATTCGACGATCTTCTTCCTATTCCACTGTGCAAATTGATAAATTCAAATTAGTAAAACAAACAAAACATGAATTAAAGAAAACAAGAACTCAATTTCAGAACCTGAGGCTACTTGTTCCCATATTATTCTGAACAGTCTGATTTATAGTTAAGCGTTCTATTTAGTTCAAGATGACTCCCTAGCTACAGAAGATGTGTAATTTGTATCGCAATGGTCCAACCCTGCACCCAGAAATGAAGAAAAACAAAGAAATACTATATTTCAATATCAACTATCATGAAGCAACAACGCATACAACATGCAACACAGAGCTTGTGCATACTCTCTTAGGGTGTTTTTTGGTAACCGAGAGAACGCGTCACCCCGAAACCTCACCGGCCCCACCAATATCCTACTAACCAATGAGATCAGATAAAACGCTGCACCCTTGAAGGTTTTTTAGGACCGTTCGTATGTGAGTTTTCAAAACACTTGTTATCAAACCAATATCAGTTAATTGAAGTATTACATAGATAGCTAATATTACAAGTACAAACAGAAAATCATAATCACAATCTGTTCTAGACACTCAAACCTAATTATTACAACTTAAGCAGCAATAATCACGGTCCACCGACATCCAAAGGCCCCAATAACATCAACTTCATAATGTTTAACCACAGATCTTAAACTATAAACTATAAAACATCACAAATAACTTAAACTTATAATAAATACTACATACATTAATTCAATTCACAAAACTACATATACATATTTATACATATCAATAACATCCACCTGCATTGTCTAGTCTAGTTCCTCTTTTCATAATAACAAACACATATACTCAGAACATAACACATACAAATAAACTGTGATTAGATCGTAAGTAATCAGAACATGTACATAAAGCAATATTGTTAACTATAAATAACTCGATTCACCTGGAGCATTCGAAACCCTAGATTCAACAGCTACTCAAATACCTGCTTCATCATAAAAGTAATAATAACAATAATAATATTAATAAAGTTCGATAGAGCTTAATTGGAGTATGTAAAGTCGACCTGATAATGATTTGATGAATAGTTTGATTGATTAATGAGTGAAGATCATATTATAGCTTATAAGCAGCTTGTTTAAATGAGAAGAATATGTGTAGAGACAAAATTCTTTGGTAATATTATTATTATTATTATTTTTATTGGAGAGAGTGAGTCAGTGGAGAATTGTTGGGAGGGACAGTGTGGTGCTCCACTCTGTTTTTTTTTTTTTGTCAAGATTGGTAAGATCTGACGGTTAGGATTGTTTTTAATAGGCCACGTGTAGGGATGGATTATAGTTTGTAACTCTTCCCGCTTTTTATACGAAATACGGAAATTTTATTTATTTTTATACGTATACTATTTCCTGCAAATACTAAAAAATTAGGGTAGACCTAGACGTGGCGTTATCTTCCCAATCGGTAACACCAGCGCCACACCCACAGGTAGCAAAATTGGGTAGGCTACTCAGTGATTGTTTTACTGACGAAAGGAGGTGAGAGAGAGAAAAAGATGTGTTCTTTTTTTGAACGAAAAAAAAAAGATGTGTTCTAGTGTTGCAAATGAGAGAGGAGAGAATGGGTCCATCGGTTTCCGTCCATGGTTGAAGACTTGTATTTTGGGTAGGTGGTGGAGTACATATGGGGGATGTGTTTTTGCTTGGGTTATCGGCGTGTGCCCCGCCCACCCTTAAACATAATAAGTTAGCATAAGATTAGAATGAGATACCGTTAACAAGTTATGTTATAATATCTATTAATGTTAGCTTTTAATGAGTGAAATAAGTCTGAATTGATACATATCATACGAATTAGGTTTCTTAACATCTAAGTGAAGACAAGTATATGTGCGAAGTTATAAGTCAACATCAAGCAAGCAATGTGCTGAAACACACTAACATGTCTTGAGTTTATTATTTATTTATGTGAATTGGGAGTTTGGTAAATATATCCGTCTCAGCGGTCCTACATTGACATGAGTTGAACCATATTTACTTGGTTGATCACATGTTACGCCAATTAGTTAGTATGCCTATCTTAGTAGTCACATTGGTATAAAAGAACCGTTTCATTTACTTTGCTTAAATGTCATAAGTTCATGTCCTTGCTTTTCTATCAATTTCTAATTCTAATATTTCTTCCCAATCTGATATTATGGAGCCGGTATACACCGAAATTCCGTTATCGTTTAATTCAATTTCATATACTTTAATCAACCTTTTTTTAATATCATTAATATTAACTATGAAAGTAGGCAAAAACATAAAAAGATTTAAAAGAGAATAATGAAACTTTAATATTGTGATTTCTACTAAGGTTACAACTTACAATTAGAAAAGGATCACTATCTATACACTCATCCAAGAAAAAAAATGCATATTGATGCATTAATAACAAAAGTAAATGTCTTTAATATCACACTCAATGTTCAACATCGATTATAGCTATTAATATGGTGTTCCATGACTTATATTGCACATGAAGTGTCTCTTCAAAAAAAAAATGTCAAGGAAAAACTAAGTGGGACAGAAGGTTTTGTGAAAGAAAAAGTGTTGTAGCGTCTATATTGTTCCATTATATGTTTCAAACGTTGAATGACGGTCTAATATGCAAGTTAATTAGAAAGTTTGTCGACGATGATTTCATAAACAAGTGTATCAGCTTCACAAACATGGATTAAATCATTATGAAGGTTATATGTGCTCCACTATCTTCATATATAAAGTTATATTCCCTTTTGTAACTTCTAAATACCACATTTTATTTGGATGTGTTGAATTACCATGCACACATTGTCCTTTGGCTTCCTAAAATGCCATTAGTTCAACACAATTTGACGAAGTTGGTGTGTCATGCCGTGTCTGATCACCCTTCTTAAAAGTTCGGTTAAACCCTCTGATCAACCTCTAGAAAACAAATCATGGATCCGCCACTGCAGTTACCACTAAAACCTTAGGAAGTACATTTACCAACATTGTCGAGATGAATATGAATATTTACATGTGTAATCCGTGTTGGGTTAATTTTCCTAAGCCCATGTGGTATGCCCATATTGCAAGTCTGGTCCTGGAGTTTGAATATTTACATGTGTAATCCGTGTTGCTTGCATTTGGTAACATTGGTAGCCCTTTTCACTAAATAACATTATCCTTTTTTTGTTAAGTTTTTGTATAATTATCATATATTAAACATGAGCGTATGGAAGGTAAATTTTTTGGAAGACAAAAGCCCAAGGTGAAAGAAGATGAATATTGGATATTAACCACATTGTTACCACAGTAATCAATTTGTAAAATTTAAATTTGTACTTTTTAGAAAGAAATGTTAACATTTGTTGATGGTTAAGCTTTGCTCTTTGGCAAAAACGGGGCGGAAGCCTTACCACCAGTGCCAAAGTAACGATCTCCAAAATCGCCCATGCCTGGAATGACCTTCGAATGCTCGTTCAGCCCTGCATCAATCTCCGACGTCACTATTTTCAGCCTCGGATACTGCCTACAAACTGCATGTATGCCTTCTGGTGCCTGCACCACCATTACCAAACTTAAAACAATTATAGTAAAGTAGTCATGCACAAATGGGCCTAAGCCCAATATCAGGCCCATAAAGCCCGTTAAGGTTCAAAAGCATCAAATGACAGGATCATACAGCTATAAGGTTAAGGAAGATTATGTTAGACTCAGATACACCCTTGTTCAGCAACAAGGAGATTGCCTCCATTGCAGAATCGCCTGAATATCAGTAACGGGTTCAACAGTATGCATTTCATTAAGGTAAAACAGTCGAAAGTTGAGGTGTGAAAGTAAAACCTGAAGCAAGCATTGGATCAAGGAGTAACACTTGACGACTAGCGATGTCTTTTGGTAGTTTCTCATAGATTAACTGCAGCAAAATGGGTACAATCAAATACTTGCATTGATCAGTTTGACCAAAAGAGGGACAGAAACAGGAGTTTGACTTTGACCTGTCGTCCGTTGCCTTCTCGTTGAATAAGAACTTTGCCAATTTTGATTCCTTTGCAACAAGCTCTTAATGCATTCTCCATGCTTTCCCCACTGGAGGAGGTTCAAAATTACTAATTTAGACTAATAGCTTGTTTGTCCACCTGCTTTCGTATGATTTGCTCTCAAAGCCGATGTTTAGGATTTAAACGTTTATGTCAACGTTCTTTTTAGTAAAACGGGTTGGAAATATGTACCTTCTGATTATTGAAACCCCACACAGTCTTTTGCAGAATACCACTCCTGTGTAGATGGATTCTACAATCAAGCCACCAAAATGATCTACCAATTTTAGTATTTTAACCGTATGCGTAAGGTCAACAGGATAGTTAGATACCTGTTGGAGTAACTACTTGTTTTTCAGTAAAAGGAAGATGGCCTAGACCATGTTCCACAACCTATAGCATAACTTAAATGTTTGGTCAAACGGGTCAAACTAATATCAGTTAGCGAAAACTTCCATGATATGAAATGGCATACCAAGCGAATAAGACGATCTGCGTAAAAAACAAAATCATGTTTTCTTGTTTTGGCATTGCGTATAAGTGTGTGCATTCCGCGTAGCTGAAGGAGCAGAAAACATTATCAGTCTATCAGATAATATTGTTTAACAAAAGATTGATAAAATAAAGAAAATATAATGCTAGTTACCTGGAATGTTGATGGTATAACAAAAAGGTTTTGATATATTTTACAAAGGTCATGTTGGCCAAGCTTTGTACGAATATGTTGCACTATTAAATCGATTGCAACGTAGTTATCTGCTCCCCTAGGGATTATAACATCTGCATGCTTCTTTGATGGAAGAATGAACTCCTCAAAGCTTGGTTTTACATGTTTATCATACTGCAAATCAGATCAAGAAATGTATGCTAAAACTGAATCAAGTCAAAGTTCGATATCAACATGTTAACTTAGTTACAAGAGAGCTCTACTAACTTGGTCAAGCACATACTGGATATTTCTCCCTCTCTCAACTGTATCGCGCTTTATCCTCCTTCCTAACCGCACATCAGAATCTGCATTGCAGAAGTTGTAACAAGTTTTTATAATTGGATGGGGGATTCATGAATCTAATATCAAACATTATAACAAAAAAATTATTATAGTTTTATGATTTATGCAGATTTATTCTCTTAATGCAATGCCATACTGCCACATAGAGAGCAATAACAGTAAAATCAACTTAAACTATGTGTACAAGAAGCTTGACACGAACGAGTTATGAAAAGTGATGAACCTAAATCAACAAATATCTTTATGTTCATTAGATCTCGAACTCTCTCATCATGGAGAACTAGAATTCCTTCCAAAATAATGACATCCGATGGGTTTACCTGCGTGTATAATTCAATAATCAAAATTATTTTGTGACTATGAAAATCCGTTATGGAAACTCAGGGGCCCCACCAATAGCCTATTAACTTGTGGGGCCAGGGGCCAAATAAAGCACAACTTACACTGGGCAGGTAGCCTTCAAGGGGTTAATGCAAGAAACCAGTGGAAGCTAGATTTAAACTTGTCAGTGAGGGAATCAGGCGCTTACCACTGTTGCACTGCACCACCCCTTGAAGGGTACTTTTCTTACATTGTGCCATTAGATTTTAACATATAACTTGAGCTTTATGAATATGTTTATACCATGCGGCCTGGCCCAATTTTCTTATGGACCTTATAATCATAATCCGGTATGTTAACCGACTGCCCTTTCACTAATGTTTCCATGCATGAGAGAAGGAGTTCCGTGTCAAAAGAATCTGAAAAACCATAACATAAGTTTATTTACACATATTTGACAAATCGGTACATACTATACAAATTTGCAAATAACTAAATTACCAGGGTGATCAAAATTATAATCTTGGGGATATGCAGATTGCTCATCACCAAAACAATGATAAAATGAATCCTACATGATAGTACATAATTAACTAACATTCACCCCTTGACATATTTATAGCATATATTTAACATCTAAATATTCCAATAAATGCATGTAGTCTTACTTGATTGATGAGGACAACGCGTCGATCATGGAGTCTAGACATGATCACATTGCACACAGTTGTTTTCCCAGACGCCGTTCCGCCAGCAACACCTTAATTTAGGTTTTAAAAGTGAAGGATATATTAACTGAATCATATACAAATAAACCCTAAAACTACATTAATATTGATCATAAGTCTATATATAATAATTAACAAATTCATTGTAACATATTATAAACAGTGGTTTGTTTACCAATGATGAATGGAACTTTATTTCTAATGTGTGTTGGGGCACCGTTAGACTGATTATGTGATTTAGCGGGAAAATCAGCATCCATCACTGACATTAAAAAAAAAAAACCTAATTATCAAACAAAATAAAATTCTAAAAATACCTAATTTATTAAACATAATAGGGTAAGGATATATAATTATATATATTAATATATACCTTGTAGGATGAAGGAAAGGAGTGAAAGAGTTGTGATTCAGCTATAAAAATTTAGAACAAATAATAATATAAATCGCCATTGATATATGTTAGATAAATTCAGAAAAAAAAATGAGGAAAATAAAAGGGTATATATAATGGGGGATAGGGTGTATGTTACGGATTAAAACACATGTTTTTGATAATTGAATATCGGAACGGGGCAAGCGGGAAAACCGTCTATGTTTCATGCAACCCATGTGTTCTATATTTCCCTTTTAACATATGTTTTTAACCTTTTTTTTAATTATTTATACATACAATTTATTAACTTTAAATGCCAAGGAAACTAACATGTATACTTCAACAATTTAACTATTGGATGGTATGGATATATAATGGAAATGATGTTCATCAGGATAATGAAGGCTTTGGTATTCAAGGTAATGTATTGAGTGTGCATGAGGTGTTCATTAACCACATGCATGAGGGAATTAAAGCTAATGAGAATAAGAAAACGAGAGGCAAATTTGTTAGGAAGAAAGCCAAAAGGAGTAAAAATTCGTCGCCAATGGGCCAGGAGAGACCCCAAAAGAGATAAAGAGATAGTGGAGACTCGTTTGATGTGGATCGGTTTATATTTCATATTAATGGGAAAGCTAATGGTAATGTAGATAATATGGGTGGTACCGAAAGTAATAATGAATTTGTTACTCCTGATTTGAACAACGATATTGGTTATGAGGAGGGAGGTTCAAGGATGGGATTGGGCGTTGAGGTGGTATTAGATGATCAAACACTACAGCAGCGTTTTGAGGATGAGGTTCGGAACGAAGTTAATGATACTATAAACATGGCTAAGGTCGTTGGCGCGACAAATATGGAGAAATTTGAAGGTGTTCTTGGTAAGGTAATTAACGATGAAGGTTTTCAAGTTGTTGATAAATGAATATTTTGCCGGTAAATATACGTGGGTTGGGTTGTGATGAGAAAGGTGCATGGATCCGGGGGTTGAGACTTGATAACGAAATTGGGTTTGTTATGATTCAAAAGACTCAATTTACATCGTTGGAAGGTATCGATATAGGTAGATTTGGGGGAATGATGTCTTTGAGTACGATTGGGTTGGGGCCACGGGGAGGTCGGGAGGATTGTTATCGTTATGGAATCCGAAAAGATTTTTAGTTCGTTGATTGTGAAGAATAGGTATTTCTTGTGTGTTCATGTCCATTTGAAAGATTCTGGGAAGAGGATGTCTATTGTTACTGTGTATGCGCCTCAAAAAATAGTTGATAAGAGAGTTCTTTGGTCCGAATTAGAGCGTATAATTGATCAAGATCAATCTTATTGGATCGTCAAAGGTGATTTTAATTGTGTAAGGGATCGAATTGAAAGAAGAAACTCCAAGTTCATTGCATCGGTGTCTGGTGAATTTAATGAGTTCATTGATAAGGTGGGTCTTCACGAGTTTAACTTACGTGGTAGGAAATTTACGTTTGTGTCGGGGAATAACTGCAATCATGTTGATAGAATATTAGTATCCTCGAGTTTCTTGAATGATTGGACGAATGCAAACTATCGGGCCTTGGTTAGAGAGAAGTCGGATCACAGTCCTTTGGTCTTGAAGGTGGAGGCTCGGAATTTTGTTGCAAAGCCATTCCGCCTTTTTCAATTTGTGGTTGTCAAAACTTGATTTGGAAGAGATAGTATCACCGGCGGTTGGGGAGTTTATTGGGACGGGTCCTCCGGACGTTATTCTTATGAATAAGTTTAGGAGGATTCGGCATGCGATTATGGAATGGAGAAAAAAATCGGTGTGTGATGAAGTCGAGGAGGAAATGCATTTGAAACAAGATCTTCTTGAGCTGGACGCCTTGATCGAAGAAAGGGACTTGACAGAAGCGGAACAATGGGTGTATGTTGAAGCCAATAAAAAATTGAAAGAATTGGAAGATTGTAAGTCCAAAGATCTTAGGAAAAAAGCACGGGTTCGTTGTGCCAAAGAGGGTGATGAAAACACGAGTTTCTTCGATGGGGTGGTCAATAAACGGAAGGTATCTAATTGTATTCCTGGTTTGTCGGTTATTGGTAGTTGGGTCTTTGAACCGTCAAAAGTTAAAAAAGAAGTTCTCAGTTTTTTTAAGAAGCGATTTGTTGAAGTCATGGAGAGTCGACCTTCATTGGAGTGTTATGGCGTAAAACCGTAAGAAGAGGATGATGCGGATAAGCTTGTGAAACCGTTTTCTAAAGAAGAAATTAAGGAAGCGGTGTTTGGTTATGGTGGTGATAAAACGTCGGGTCCGGATGGGTTTCATTTTCAATTTGTGAAGCGCTTTTGGTATCTTTTTGAAGCCGATTTTGTTAATATTCTTCAAGTTTTTTCGGAAACCGGGATTATTAATAGGGGGTTGGCTCGTCGTTTATTACGTTGGTTCCAAAAGTTAGCGATCCGGTTAATCTTGGAGAATATCGTCCGATTAACCTTATTAGGGTAATTAGTAAGGTTATTTCTAAGATCCTTGCTAATCATCTCAAAAAGGTTATGGGGAAAATTACTTATGAAACTCAGTCGGCTTTTTTATCGTGGAGATATATCCTGGACGGTCCGTTAATTATTAATGAAATTTTCTCTTGGGCGAATAGGATGGGTAAGGAGTTGTTTTTGTTCAAAAATGATTTTGAGAAAACATATGACAACGTTAATTGGGAGTTTTTATTATCGGTGATGCGACAAATGGAGTTTCCTGAAGTGTGGTGTACGTGGATTAGAGGAATTTTATCTTCGGCTCGTTCGTCTATTCTTGTTAATGGCTCCCCGACGTTTGAGTTTAGTTGTGAAAAAGGTATTCGTCAAGGGGACCCGATTTCCCTTTTTCTATTTATTTTAGTGATGGGGGCATTATCTTGTATGATACGAAAGGCATGTGATAGTGGTTTTTTTGATGGGGTGCGCCTTCCAAATGATGGACTGATTATTTCTCATCTTTTATATGCAGATGGCGCGATGGTTATGGGTGACTAGTCCGCATTTAATTTTAAGGCTCTAAAGAGAATTTTGCGCATTTTTCATCTGTGTTCTGGGCTCTGGATTAACTTGCACAAATCGAGTTTATTTGGAGTCGGTAAGAACATGGAAGAAGTCGTTTCAAAGGCGAATGGTTTGGGGTGTAGACCGGGTGCGACTCCATTTAAATATTTAGGTATTCAAGTGGGTGCAAATATGAGTCGCATTAGTAATTGGGATCCGGTAGTCAGTGTGTTCAAGAAAAGGTTATCGAGATGGAAGGCTAGTGTGTTGTCTATAGGCTGAAGGGTTATTCTCATTAAGGCGGTTCTCGAAAGTCTTCCGACCTATTATTTCTCTCTATAAAGCTCCAGTAGCCGTGATTAACAAACTTGAAGCGATTATTAAGATATTTCTTTGGGGTGGAAATGATGATCGGAATAAGGTGCATTGGGTTGGATGGGACAAGGTAACGAAACGGTAAAAAAAAAATAGGGGTTTGGGTTTACGTAAACTTGAAGAAAGCAACAATGCGTTGATATTAAAATGGTTATGGAGATATCGGCTTGAAGAAGATGCGCTTTGGAGGAAGGTTATCGATGCGGTGCATGGTTCGACAAGAAGATGGGATCTGTTCCCTTGCAATAAACGCTTTTCGGGTACTTGGAGTAAGCTTATTACATTCGGTTCTCGTTAGAACTTATACTTTTACAAAGTTTGACACCTTAGACTGTGTGTTGTGGCCCGCGAGCCAGCTGTTGCGACCCACAACCTGGTCCACGTGGCTAGCGAGTAGCGACCACAACAACACCCCCACGTGAAAGCTGTCGCGAGCTACTGTACGCGAGTCAGCTCGCGTCCGTTAGCGGGCATTCAAAAGTTTAAAATTTAAAAAAAAATTTAATTTTTCACCTAAATTTCATTTATTACCCAACAAATATTTTTTACATATTTATATTAACTTCTTCTTCTTCACAAACTACTTCTTCTTCTTCTTCTTGACAATTCTCAAACCCTAAACCTTCAATCTTCAAAACCAACTTCAATCATGGTGCAATGGACCGAGGAGGAAGAACTAGCACTGATCATTGCGTACAACCAAGTGCATAGTGACGGTGCTTCAACAAGACGATGATCACCTTGTAGCCGCGGACCACAGTGGCACAAGGTCCTAGCCGAGTTTGGTACCCTTGTCGGGGGTACCAACCGTACAAATGACTACATCTCTCACTAGTGCGCGGATTTGGAATCGAAGTGTAAAAACTTCGAAATCGCGTACAAAAAGGTGAAGAGAGATCTCCCCAGGGAAAAAGAAGACGTGCTCCTATTTAGTGTAAGGTTTTTTTTTTAGTGTAATGTTTTTATTTTAGTTATGGTAAAAAAAAAATTAGTAATGCAATGTATTTTTTTTATTTTATCTTAATGTTTATTAAAAAAAAGGTGTGGTAAATATTTAATATATTTTGTAAAAAAAACACCCGCTCACCTTGACCTACAACGGGAGCAAGAGAGTAACCCGCGGTCCAGGGGCAGACCTAGCTTGAAGCTAGGTGCCGCGTCTGTTGCAACTCAACTTCGCGTGCGTAGTGGAAAATTTGTTTTTTTTACGATATTTGAAAAACGGTACTACTAAAATTAATATTGCGTCAACGCTTACATGACGCAATATTATTCGATAAAATCACGGCTCACCTCTAACCGCAACGCATAGCGAAGTTATGTGTTGACCTTTTTTCTTAAGTTTGCTTTATTTCTTTTATTAAAAGGCACACGGCTATAAGCCCTTTGATAACTAATCTGGTCTTACGACAAGTATTACTACTTTATTAATGCTATTAACCGGCTTTTGTTAAAATTTTAAAAATCTGGTAGAATGGAGGAATCATCCGGCACCGAAAGTAAAGTCAATGTGCACAACCTGATGATTGATGAGGCAAAGATTTCCAAAATTATTTAATTCGACTTAATAAAGTTATACATACTTTTTACCACTTTTCGAAGACTATCGGAATCTTCTATTAATGATTTAACAAATTAATTATTCCCAACATCACCGCACATGGTAATGATTCAGAGTATCTATCCAGGTTAATATTCCTGCATATTCATCAATCTATCTGTTTTCCTCTTATATAAAATTCGTAACCGTCAATCCGAGGGGTGTAAACGAGCCAATCCGCGCCCCTCGACTAGGCTCGAGTTTGGCTCATCATGCTTTTATGAGGCTCGAGCTTGGCTCGGTTTGAGCCTACTATATTGAGCTCGGGCTCGGCTCGGTTTGAGCCTACTATTTTAAGTTCGAGCTTGGCTCGAAAGTAATACCCAAGAGCTCGAGCTTGGTCGAGCTCACCTCACCATTGTTATTAGTTAATTAAAATTAAATATGTTCAATCGGACAAAATTGCATACATAAGAAAAAAATAATAGGAATTTTGTTTGGGCTCGTTTAGGCTCGCGAGCCTATACAAGCTTTGTGTGTAAACGAGTCATATTTCACGCTCGAGCTCGTTTGAGTTTTTTTACCGATCTGATCTCGAGTAGCTCTTGAGGCGCTACGCACCTTTTACACCCAAAATTAGTAATCACCGAAGTGGTTATATTGTTCACAGTGTGTAATTGTGTAAACGCTCATGTAGTTTGACCACAAATAAAAAATAATATAATAATGATACGTTGATTTACGTTTCTTCCTTCTAGACGTTACAGAGTAGTTTTCAGACGTTTCAATGGCGTGTTTTGACCGTATTGTTTGGCAACTAGATAACTACAAATTTCCATTCACTTGCAGATTTTCCGTTTTAAATGTTTTCGTGACGTTCTTATTCTTACTTCATCAATATCGTTGAAGCTTCCACCGATCAACTAACCGACTTCTTAATTAAGATTTATATACTTGTTCTCCAATTCAATTCACAATATAAATTAATCTTTCATTTCAGATATCAGATTCTGCATTACTATCATTATTAGTACATTACATTACAAATTGGTTTATAGAATATATCGAGTTAATCAATGGGAGGCAGGAGTTCAAGGGAAGAAGGAGCGAGATATCGCCATTCGTCGTCGTTTCAATCGACTTCATCGTTTTCTGGTAATCAGTTATCCGGTTATCCGCCTCAACCGTCTTATTCCTTTCCTGCACAAGGAGATCAGAACTATGACTATCCTGTTCAGGATGTTTATTCTGCTACTAATTCTGGATATGGAGCACAAGGTTATAGACCACAGAAGAGGCTTGATAAGAGGTATTCAACAATTGCTGATAGTTACACTTCTTTAGAACAGGTAACTTGCTCTACAAGCATCTCTTGTTACCTTTTATTTATTGGTGTATGCTTATTGTTTGTTATAGAGTTAATGTGAAATGTTATTGAAATTGTTTATTTGCAGGTGACTGAGGCTCTTGCACGTGCGGGGCTCGAGTCGTCTAACCTTATTGTTGGCATTGATTTTACTAAGAGTAATGAATGGACAGGTAACTTTGTTATTGTTAGCCGAGTTTATTATCTATTATAGTTATTATCTGTAGTTTTAATATTAGTATCTGGTTTTCAGTTATTCAATGCATAGAAAATATTATTCTTAAGTTATCCTCAATTTTTATCTTTTTTGAAATTGCATTATTGTAAGTGAAATATGTTTTAACATTGGATCATGTGAATAGGTTCAAGATCCTTCCATAGGAAAAGCTTGCATCATATTGGAGATGGTCTTAATCCCTATGAGCAAGCGATATCTATCATTGGAAAAACATTAGCAGCTTTTGATGAGGATAATTTGATTCCTTGTTATGGATTTGGAGATGGTATAGTTCTTAAGCTAGTGCATATATGTATATCTATTATATAATGATGCTACAATAGATGGACACTTAGCATGATCTTAATATTTTAGCCTCATTGTGCAGCGTCAACGCATGATCAAGACGTATTCAGCTTTTATCCTGAAGATAGATTCTGTAATGGATTTGAGGATGTCTTAAGTAGATACAGAGAAATTCTCCTCATCTTATACTTTCAGGTTCTTAATCTGATTTACCTTTTTATCTTCTCTCGCAAATGGCTCTTTTAAGCTTCTATGATTTTGTCGTTTTTGTTCTTTAATAAATATCTAATAATCGTGCAGGACCAACATCGTTTGCCCCAGTCATTGAACAGGCTATGACGATTGTCGAACAAAGTGGGGGCCAATATCATGTGTTATTAATCATTGCTGATGGGCAGGTTGGTATTTTAGCTAATTAGCATTAATTTCATTTGTTCTCTGAATTAAATAGATGTTTTGCTAACAATGTAGTTGTTTAATAGGTAACAAGAAGTGTGGATACTGAGCGTGGTAAATTAAGCCCACAAGAACAGAGAACAGTAGATGCCATAGTTGAAGCAAGGTGATTGTCTGCAACATTTATCATCAAGTTTTTATGTCTTAAGAATTTTGTGGGCTTATGCTAAAGTATAATAATATTTTTTTACAGCAAGCTTCCACTCTCAATCGTATTAGTTGGGGTTGGAGACGGGCCTTGGGACATGATGAAAGAATTTGATGATAACATTCCTGATCGTGACTTTGATAATTTCCAGGTAAACAATAATGTGAATTTCTAGAAGTGGCTAGTCGGTTAATGGATCATTATTAGTTGGTCGAAATGGGCAGAGTGAGGCAGACTGGGCTGGAAAGGGGTGACCTGCTAAACACATTTTTCATTTTTTTTTCTAGCTTTTTTGTATATAATTAGTCATTTTTACGAGACGTATATAAGTAGAACATACTCTAATACATTTAAAAGGCTGTATGCAACTATGCATTGAAAATATATAGTCTTTGAACCTGTTCTCTGTTAGCTATTTTTTTATTTGACCCATTTGAGATAAAACGCCACCCCAATCGACCCGCATATAACTAAATGGGCTATAAGTTTTATCTTTTATAGCATGCTACTGAGATATTATAACTTCTAATGTTATTCTATTTCTTGTATTAGTTTGTCAATTTCACAGAAATCATGTCAAAGAATGTACCTTCAATACGAAAAGAGACAGAATTTGCTCTTTCAGCATTGATGGAAATCCCTTCTCAGTATAAAGCAACTATTGAACTTAATTTACTAGGGTAAGTGACACCTTTCTTCCTTTTGACATTGTGGTCAAATAAGTTTGACCTACTCATGATTTTCTTTTTACATTGTGTCATTTTTTTATATTATTAATTTGCAGTAGTCGGAAAGGAATTTCGCCCCAAAGGGTTGCCCTTCCTCCTCCATTTCGGGCACCATTCTCCTATAGCAGCCCGAAACCGTCATATTCGACCAGTTTTCAAAAGGGTTCACAATCATATTATGGCCATAGCAGTCCTGTTCATTCTCTTCCTGTTTATGGTCAAAGTCAAAGTAGTCCAGATTACACATCAGAAGCAATTTCAAAATCTACATATGACAACCAGGTACACATTTGTTGTTTTTTTATTTCCATTATTGCAGCATTGTTTCTAGGATCTTATGACTGCTGGACCTTGGTTTAAGTTAGAGTGGTCTAAGTTAGAGACAACAATTTTAACCCGTTTATTTGAAAATGTATCTCTTTGATTATATTACTAACAAAATGTGTAACGAAAGAAAGTGATCTTTTGAAACGCATACTCATGTGCTTATAACCTCCATAATGGTATGCTTAAAATGGTATTTGTTATTGTATATTATTTATTTATGAAATTAAAAAATGTAAAGACAAAATAAAGTTTTAGCGCTTCAACCTAAACCAGCCTCACATGTTTTGACAAAGACTCATTCTGACCCGTTACTCGTTGGCTCAGTGTTGCCACTTGCATCTAAAAGTTTTCATCTTATCCATACACATTTTGCAACCTGCATGAACATTGATCCTTGGTTAAATTCAAGTTTTATAGACTGATAAGAGGAAACAGTACTGATTTTTTCTTTGGATCTTATGCAGCTATGCCCCATTTGCCTTACTAACGTCAAAGACATGGCCTTTGGTTGTGGACATCAGGTATTGTTGTTTGTTCATATTTTTACTCAAATAAATCTTAAGTAAACCGCATTCAGTAGTTAAGTTTGTTGGGTTTTTGATATTTTGCAGACATGTTACGAGTGCGGAGAAAACACTTGAGTTATGCCCGATTTGCCGGAGTACAATCCAAACTAGAATAAAGCTCTATTAAGCATTAATTATTTTTTTCTAAAAAATATTTTTTTGGTATAGAATTGATTTCTTTTAGATACTAGTCTACATTCTTTGGTACAAAAAAAAAAGATGTTCTTTGTTTTTTTGGTAGTTGTTTGGATTATTTGAGTGATGTATGAAAGTATCTCAAAAGGATGTTGAATGATTGGAGAAAACTGAAAAAAATATGTAAATGAAGTGTGTTTTTGTTCGATATGCTTTTGTTGTTGTAAACGTACTTAGACGAATACTTAATGATTTTTTCATTTTTACGTTAATTTAATTTATTAAGGAAATATATTTATTTATGTTCGATGATTTCATAAATAAACAAATACACATGAAGAAATATAAAATATATATTAGAGGGGGAGGAGCGCCACTCATAAAGGCCTCGGTATCCCCTACCTCCACGAAAACACCACCGTCAGTGTCCTGGGTAGTGGTTGTGGGTTCTAGCCCACAAGACCAAGCTGGGAAGCAACATTCATGTTCTCTCTTTCTTTCTTTCTATCGAAGTTTTTATCCCTCTCCAAGCAGATGGTGAGTGGTGTGATGGATGTACGATGTAGGTGGTGATGGTTGTAGGGTTTGTTAGTGGTTGTCGGTGGTGGTGAGCAACTCTAGTAGAGGTTGAGTGGTGGTGTCTGTAGGTGGTGAGTGACGGACGGTTTCTATGGTAATGATGGTTGTCGGTGTCGAGAGTTTGAAAGGAGACTGTGAAGGTGGTGGTCGGTGGTGAACATGGAGGAGGTGGTTGTATGGTGAAAAGACGTGTTTTTTTTATTTTTAATTTATGTTATTTAGTTTTCAAGTATGTGCTGTCTAAAAAAAGAAAATTTCTGAGTAATGAGATGACAACACATAATTAAATTCAAAACTTCTAAGAATGAACTATTTTCGATCTAGGAACTTTTTCTTAGTTACTATGTAATTGGTCCGATTAACAAAATCATCGAAGTTGAAGTATTACCTCTTTATTTTTTTTTTTTTTAAATCAATAGTTTCAGTCTTGCCAAAGACAAACTAGTTTAATTTAAACGGTTAAAAATATGTCCTCACCTCATTCAAAATCACCAATAATTTAGTAATAATTAGGGCTGGCAAATCGTGTCCTAACAGGTTAACAGGTCTCTGACGCGCGCGAACAAATCAAGTTCTAAACATGAACACGACTCGTTTAACTCATTTATATCTCATGTTTATAACACAGTTTTATGTTTTATGTACCAAAAAAGGGAAATGAAAGATTTTTGCCTCTTAATTCTAAGTATTAAAAAAAGTCAAAAAATCAAATAGTGTATTTTTCAGTCAAACAGGTCTTATCATGTCTTAACATGTTACCCATTGTCAGCCCTACTAATAATCGACTATTTTCCTTTTTATGTATTTTTTTTTTCATTTTTTTAAAATTATTATGCAATTACCAGCTATGAGTAGCTTATTCGGTTATTTGTCAACTTCAAGTCTACTCCTATATATTTATTGTGTGTCCTTTTCCAAGTGAGCGTGACATTATTTAAACTTGGACACTTTCTAACTTACTTCTTATCAATCAATAAATACACTCCAGACACCAAAACTAAATCATTTGATTACAACATATATTTTTAACACCTCCTCACCATCTACCACCTCATTCATCATTTAATACTACAACCCTCATATAAACACCTAACTCCTACACACATTAATCACACACACACACGCACACACATTACACTGGTCCAATCGTAACAACATGTCTCCGGCCACCGGATTCTCATACCAAAGGCTACGTAACGAAGGCGTCGAACAATACGACTACGAAGAACAACTCAAACAAGCAATCGAACATGTAAAAGCAAGAATACGAAGGTCTTCAAGGAGACTAAACCGAGTGCATGTTAGGAAGAGGTTGAAGATGAAGATCCCAAGCTTAAAGAAGTTCATGAGAAGGAGAGCTCGGTTAGTTATGGTTTCAATGGCCAAGGTTTTGAAGCGGCTTAAAGATAGTCAATCACATTTTGGTGATTTGTTTGCTGGTAATTATTTGTTTATGCAGGTGAATCCAAACTCCTTTGAAGTCTTCGTCTCCGTTTGCTGTTAAGGCGTCTGTTAAGAGGATTGAAGATGAATTACGTTGTTCTTCGTCTAGGGTTTGTTGAATGGTTATGGTTTGGATTTGGATTTTGGAATAATTGATTATTATTGTGGTTCACATATGAATATAATATTATTACAATTGATGATATTCAGCTTATGAAATTGTTTCGATGGAACTGTATCACTTTGATTATCGTCTTTCATGAAGTAATGTTACTTATTTAATGGGTAGAAAGAAATATACTCTTGCGATTCAGCGAGGAACATGTATGTATTTGGTTTCGGCATATAGTTTACAATACCTAAAGAAAAATATAATTGACTCGTAAGGAAACCGTAAACTATAATAAAAATATTGGTACTAGCACCAAGATTGTTCGGTCGGTGTCGATTCAGAATCGATTCAGAATGGTACGGTATTTAGTATAGTTTACGATATCATACAAATAATTTGTTTTGTAACGTGTTAGCAACAAATAAACAGTAGGATAGCAAGTACTAGATTTAATAGTAACTAGGTGTATTAATACGCGCGTTGCGCGTTTTTTCACATGACGCGTTAATGCGGATTTTCCAAACTCAATATTTAAACAAACTTACTCAATGCCCAACATGTTATCATTCAATTCCGTAACAAATATGTTAATTCAAAATTCAACCAATATGATGAAAACCCGCAATCATTCGACTTAACCCCACAATCATTCGACTTAACCTCACCCAGAAGCCATGTATTTAGTCATCATCAATGGGTACACAACAACCCACACAGAAGCGAACCAGAGGTCAAATGATGAATAAAATAATAAAGTTTTAGAATAAAATAATAATATAGTTACAATGAATAAAATAATAATATAGTTAATATGAATAAAATAAAAATATAGTTAAAAAAAATTTAAATAAAATAAATAAAATATTATTATAATTACTATTCATTAGGTTTGTTTATTATTGTTATATATATATATATAATATATATTATATATAGCAAAAGTAAGATTACCGAGCATTAATCCGTGGACACAATAGCTTTTTAATGATTAGTCCTAAGTTAATATCTAATCGATGTATTTTAATGATTATAAAAGTAGAACACTTTTAGTAAAACAAAGAGACTATGGGGTATGGTCCCTTTCATTTTTTCATTCCCCTTGTTCACATCAGCGCCACATCATTTTCCTCTTCTCCTCCCTCAAACCAGGGAAATGGTTCCCCCTTCTTTCCCATTTCCCTCTCCTAAAGTAGGGGTGTATGAATCCACAACCCCTTATTTTAATATGTTTTAGAGGGAAAAAGACAATATATATATATATATATTATTAGAAGAAAAGACAAAAGAGAATAATAATATTAAATAGATCGGGGAGAAGGGGAAGAATTCCCCGTGGACACCGAAGGGGAAAAAGAGGGGGGCGGTGTTCCCTTGGGGAAAGAAGCCACATCAGCCTTCCCGATCCTTTTCCCCACCCAGTCTGAGAAAGGAAATGATTTGAAATCACATATGTAAAACATAACCAATAAGAATCATAATCCTTCTAGCTGTTTTAAAAGCTTTAAATGTTATATATGTGTAAGGCTTATTTTGAAATGAAACAAAAGAGTTGTTAAGTGCTAAAAAAACAATACCTACACAGATGACTACGAAATCTCGAACATTCAAGCTATAAACACACTTAAATAATCCGATCTTAAGTAGCTAGTTAATTTACCAATCCCTTGTGATTTAGAGCCTTTTTAATGATTAACAAGACAGATTGACGAACAATGCAATTTACCATCTATATATCTTGATCAATTTAAAGTAAACCGCCCCTGTTTTGTCAACATGCATCGCCCTACCTTGCTAACGTGAACGCCCCTATTTTACTAACGTACATCAATATTTAAAAACCTTATTTTTAGTAAACCCTCTTTTTATTTGGTACCATTTACTGTTTTTATAGGGATGGGCATTTTGTATCGGGTGCTCGTGTATCAAATCGGTACTTTCAGTACCCGTATAGTTATATAATTATTTATCGTGGAGTACTGAACCAGGATTGTCTTAATATCATTACCAATACCGCATTTGTTTATTGTAGTTTTCTCAACGTGACAGTATAAAATCCATTGAAAATGGAGTTAGTTATGTTAGCAAGTACTGGTACCGGTGTAGCAATATTTTTCTATATCATGGAGAACCGAACCAATATTGTCTTAATATCAGTACAAATGCCGTATTCGTTTTTGAAGTTTTCTCAACATTACAGTATAAAATCCATTGAAAATGGATTCATATTAGTAACAAAGCATTTATTCGGTAACGTTAGCCTTTCTGTTTCAATACGTACAGAGTTTAATCGGGCCCCGTGGCAACGCACGGTTAACTACGAATCTAGTTTTACTTTATTTTAAGGGTTTAAGTAATTATAACTATTTAAAACATATGGTATAATCTTTAAAACATATTGACATATTGTTGACTTTTAAAATAACTATTCTTATGATTTTTAAACAGCAATAACTTTTCTGATCTATTTAGTTTAAGTATTGTACGACTATAGTTTTTTTTAGTCTAAAAATATATTACATGTTATGTGATTTATTCTATGATACATCATGCCAACACACCTCCTCTAGTACTTCTAGTTCTTTTGAAGTTTTTGTCTGAACTTCAAGTCAAGTCCTCTAGCATACACATGATTATTAATATTTCACTTGTGTATAAAAACATTAAGCACACAAATTATCTTCACAGATAATTTTATTGCAATTTGACTATAGCAGTTTATATCTCTACTAAAACCAAAATCTCATCACATGACTAGAGCAAACCCACCCTGTTGATAACCTATTCTTTAGCAACTTGGTTGCAATATCTAACAAAGTGTAAAAAGTAGATAGCAAAAACTCACTATTTTTTATTGCTCACTTTTTAGTTATTGGGATCCAAGGACCAAAAAAGAACCCTTGTATATCTTTTTGTGACTTTAGAAGATGCACCAACGAACAATTAACCAGTTGATATTGAAAGTCCCCAAGTCCTAACAGATTCTTTCATTGCATCATTTCTACACCAATGGAATTCATGGATATAGAAGGTAGCCCCTACAAATATAATTTCTTTTCAACTATATCTAGATTATTAATACGGCATATAAGGACCACTACTCCAAAGAACATTACACCCTTGAAAGTGATCATTGATAGCATGTCGACCTCTCTTGATTGAAAAAAAGTGAATAAAGATTCTACGAGTCCAAGAATCCGAGGAACATGATCCTTCCTTCAATATGAAAAAGATTCACACTAAATTCTTGTATATATACAAGGTCACAATACAATTTGGTTCATCTAATTCAGAGAATCTCATTGCTATCCCATTCCCTTATTCCTTTCAGTACACCAGAACAGTTGAATTCATTAGATAGATGCTGATTCCAAATATTTATCACAAAACATAGTGATGTAATGCCTAATGCGTCTAGAAAATCATACATTGTTTATGCACTTGTCAAAAACCATTTGGATGCACAAAAGTGAACACACCTTCATTTACTCTACTTATGCACCATCTCTCTTCTAGTGCGAGCAGCGACTAAAAACCTAGCGTTTCAAGATCATATACTTGCTGTTGTATGTACAGCTTTTCAAAAAAATGTTAGATCATCACTACCAAACTCTCTGGGTTATAAGGAACTTGTTATTTTCCTTCTACAAAAGCTTTCTAGCATTTTCAACTGCTTTAACATGAAAGTATATTCTCCAGAGCGTTGACTTATCCTGTACATCATAATGAAGAATTATAATTTGCTATTCGACTAAAATATAATTTAATATTATTTATTACTCATTTTGCAGATCGACCGTGATATCATCCCTCGCTTGTTTTTCAGGCGGCTTTCCCCGTTGTATAATTTGGACAACACGGTCCAAATTTTCAGGATCCAGGTTTTCAACAGTCTCCTTAGTTGATGCTTTTCTTCAGGGGACATTGCCCTAATTTAATCATCAATTTAGGATTAGAGCGATTCATCAATGATTATAAAACTGGAGTAGAAGGCAATGAGAAAATATACCTGCAACCTGAAACAACTAAATCAACAAGTTCTTCAAGTTTCTCTTCCATTCGTTTAAGCTGAAAACCGCACAATTTTCATCAAATTGAGCTAACAATTTAGTTCTTCATGAAAACTCGTATACGCTTGAATACTTAAAGGTCATAATATGTTACCGTTGCCAGATATTCAGCAGAATGTTTCATCCATCTTTTCTATAACTGTAGGGACCTCTGTTTTCCAAAAGAACTTGTAAAACATCATTCACC